>LPNX010933538.1:30838-90455 GCA_001517045.1 Pseudotsuga menziesii
GAATGAGGATCCGAAACAGCAGAAGACACTAGTCGTTTGATCAGCAATGAACAGTCCTTGGCATCACCAATGCAGCACCAGAATTAAGAGTTATAATCGCCAATAAAGATCAGAATGTTAGATAACTACAGACCCAAAATGATGGAAAACATTTGTTGTTTGACCGCCGAGGGATATCCTTTGGCATCACCGATAAAGTTCAGAATCATAGATGAACAGACCGTTGATACCGCAGAAAAGGTTAGTTGTATGGCCGCCGATGAGCAGTGGAGGAAACTAGTCATTCTGACCACCGAAATTTTGGAATGTTAGTTGGGATGAGACCCGATTATATTCAAGAAATTTTGGGTTTTTCAAAGTGAAATTTCTCTTAGGAAATTCCAACTATTTTTCAGTGGATTTTTAGCAGACTGCCAATGGATTATAGGGCTGAAAAGGAAGAGAATTCTAGGTGGCTGAAGTTTGCATTCCAGACCAAAATTCAGTGGTGTGTTTTTCCATCATTTTTGAAATGGTGTGGTTTTCACACCCAAGGTCAGAATGAAGCATGTGGATAGGCATTGGAAATATTATCTAGTAGGGAACAAGGGAAAGTCACCAGAATTTGAGTGCGGAGGAGTAAAGTGCTAGTAATTGCTTGAAAGAGAAATGTGTTGCTATCAATATGGACAAATCCAGGAATTGCATGCCTAGAGGTAGCAAGACCATGAAGTCAAACCAGTTGCTATGTGGAAGAGGATTTCCATGCAAGGATGAGAGACTTGAAAAGGGAAATTTCCTTAAACCCTATCTTGCTTATTACGATTACAAGTTTTATACATGAAATGTATGAGGATATGTCTTACATGCATAGGATATTACATGTTGGTAATAATAGTGAGAATTATACATTTATAATGTACCACTAATGGTAAATATTGTTGAAATATTGTAACTTTAAAGAATATTCTATATGTATCTTTTTGTGGTCCCCGATGGTCCTACCAGGAGAACCACTTGTATTACATTGTACCCTGATGCTCCTAATCAGAAGAACTAATAAGAGTCATGAGGTAGTCCCCTCTAATTGTAAATTTGGTTAGCACCCCAGTGTGGTTACTTGAGCCTACATGATTTAACTCGAGCCTACATGTCAAATGAGTTAACTTAAGTGAACAGATGAATATAAATAGAGGTGTAGTGCTCCTCATTTGTGACACACACACACTCTCACTTGTGTAGATAATTAGTGGAGAAGAGAAGTAGCTGGAGAAGGAGGAAGATTAGGCTTTGATCTCCCTACTGGTTTTATCTTTTATCTTTTTGGGGCATCTATATTGAGGAATCTTTTACTGGGTTTTTCCCTTTAGGGTTTTCCCAGGATAAATATTTGTGTTCCTTTTTTATGGTTGTGCTTGTCTATCTTTCAGTGATCCTGATATATATGCTTTTGTCATGAAAATGAAATGAAATACTGATGTATTAGCTAAGCATATGAAAATTTAACATGGTATCAGAGCCACCCTGAAAAGAAGACATTGTGCAGCTATAGAATGTAGGGCTTATTAATTTTTGGTTCTCTCACCACAATTGATCAGCAAAAGAAGGCTAGGCTGACTCTCCATTGAGGGGCACATCTTTCTGTCGAAGCGGAATTTGATTCCAAGCATTTTCAGTTTTCGGTGCGGGAAATTAGGGCTTCTTGCAGAAGAAGAATTTTTGAGTGGACCCAGCATAGGATTTATATCCTCATCAAAATAGAAGTCTAGAGACCTGGATCAAGTTTTTTGGTTGGGTGAAACTTCGGGAAATTCAAACCCTAGTTTGACCCCGAGCTAGAAAAACCCTAAATACTAAAACTGCTAAGTTTTGGTACATTTGCTATATCCCGATATTGGAGAAGGTTCAGGAGCTAAAAATTGTAGAGGCCGAAGATAAAATCATTCTATACACTGTTTCCAAAATTAAGCCTTATATTCTCTATATTCTGGGAGATATGATCCCTTCGCGTTAGGGTTCCAACCTCTTCCAGAATTCATCCCTAAACAGGACACCTGGGGAAAATTGGTATAGATTGGGCTACAAGGGTCCAAATTGAATTCTTGAAGATGTTCCAGAAATATCACAGAATTTACTTTCTATGGTCTGAATTTCAGAACCATAAGATGAAACAGCGACATGTGGAAGTCTGTACAACTTTGTTGTTCTGAACAGTCCTGTAACAGGTCACCGTGGGAAAAGGATCATAAATCCCAATTGGTGAAACAAATTTTGATGAAACCTATGGTGTTGGATCAGGGACATTCGAGGTTACCTCAGTGATAATTTTCAGGCACATAGGAGCATTAATGTCGGATATATCATAGAAATAGTGACAGGCATTTTTGCAGAAGAAATTGGAAAACTAGGGCTTCTTGTTCCGGGAGCTTCCCTCCATTGTTTTCAGAAAAGGAGTGCATTAGACAGCTCCATTTGAAGATATCTATCTTTATATGCAATCAGATTTTAAATATTCCAAGTTTTGAAAATTAGGGTTTCTCTGACAAACCCTATATCAGCTAGCTATGGAAGCAGGACAGACACCTCAAATCGGTAAGATCTAATCTTTTGCTATTTTCATCTGAGGTTCTCATTTCAAAGTGATCTATCACATCAGCTTGATGATAAGCTTGGTAAAGTTGACAACTTCCAAGCATGGAATTATTTGATCTCTATGAAGAAAATGAATTGGACACCTACATGAGTAGAGAGGTTCCAGTTCCATAGGGAGATGAGGCTCAAAGCCTTACACAAGAAGAACTTAATCAAGGCCAAGAAGATCATTGTTGATTCAATCACGGATCAAATTGTACCACAAGTGTCTTCCCTAAAGAGATTGAAGATGTTTGATTCCTTGATCAAGCTATTTGAAGACAAGAACTTAAATTAGAAGATGGCTTTGAGAAAACAGTTGAAGAATGTGAAGATCCATAATGTAGAACAACGAGAAGCGGTAGAAGAAGAAGTGGAGAATGCAGAAGTGGTGATAGCCACCTTGAATGGCCTCCTAGGATCATGGGATTCATTCATGCAAAGAATATATGCCAGAAGGAAGTAATTTCTTTTAGCTTGACTCATAAGAAGAGAAGAAGAAGATGGGAGCCATTGAAGATCAAGCTCTCATCATTCAAAGAAGATCCCTCAAGCAATGAGGAATATGAAGAACTCAATTCTTGAAGAACCTATTATTCATCTTATCACTTGGATAAGAAATGATGATTTCATGAATGAATAAGATGATAAAGCAGAATGATCAAGATGGAGTCTACCCACGAAACAAATAAAAGATAAGTATTCAATTGTCATTTCATGATATTGTTTTGTTATACATTTGATTATATTCAGTTGATGTGTTATTGATGATAGATTGTTTGCATTAATGACTGTATACTACTAATATGCATGTGATGGGTAAGTAGCTCATGGTTCTATACAACTCTCCATTGCTACTTATTAAACCTCTTTGCTAACATATTGGATTAGTGCACAATCTCAATGATGTCATGGTAGAGATGGAAGGCATCTAGAAAGTTTATGTGAGATATGGATGAATGTTGTATTGACAAAATAGTTGCATGATGCATAAGAATTTTTTCGTTATGCATATGTTTTATGAAATAGTTCTAACCATGCAACTGGTGCATTTGAATTGTAGGAAAGGTCCTGTACAACCTCGTACAAGAAAATAAGGATGAGACTTGTTCTGAAGAACAAGTGATGACAATTCAAGATTCACTCCAATAAACATGAATCTGAAGCTCCCAGGGTTAGAGACACCATGACAGAAGAAAGAGCTTTAGAGAGCAGTAGATCCACCTTGAAGGATGAAGACCACCATGGGTACAAGAGATAACTCAAGATGAAGAAAATAATGCTATGAAAGAAGCTATGATCAAAGACTAACAATTGATCATGGGGAATGATGTATACGATATGATTTCGAGACATAAAGGGAAGTGCGTAGTATATTCCATATGGATCTACAAGAACAAGTGTACAAAGCAAGGTTCATGATTTTCCTCAGAAAGAATAGTCTATGACATGACACACTCTATTGACCAGTATATATCAAGCATAGAACCACTTGTACAGAATGAAGAGGGAAGATGATACTCCACTTCAGGGGGAGTGACTACAGGAAATTATATCTGAGTTCGACATGGTATGACATGATGGATAGCTTCGTGATGGATTGAGATTTTACCAAGAGTAAAGTGGGTTCCAACCTTCAAGGTTGAATGCAGAAGAATATGATATGTTGATGACCTGAGAAGACAAACTCATAGAAGATGTTATGATACTAGAATGATGTTTGGGATATAGTACTCAAACCAAAAAGCAAGAATGTGGTATCTTCCAAATGGATTTGCAAGATAAGATATGTTTCTGATAGAAGTAAGGTAAGACTTGTGGCTAGAGGTTTCTATTAGAAAGAGGGAATTAATTCTGAAGAGACACTTACTCCAGGAAGCAAGGTACACTTCCTTCAAAACTATCATGGTAGTTTCTTCCATGCTGAATTAAAGACAAGCCTTCCTTAATGGTATGATTGAGGAAGATTTTTACATCGAATAGTCACAAGGATTTGAAGTTGAAGATAGATGGAATCAAGTATGCAAGATGAAGAAGGCCCTCTATGGCCTGAAGCAAGCTCCCAGAGCTTGGTATGGAAGAATAGATAGTTTCCTGATGAGCATGGGCTTTGCCAAGAGTAAATTCGATCCTAACTTTTCCTACAAGTTTGTAGAAGATGAACCTGTCATTCTATTACTATATGTGGATGACTTATTCTTGACAGGGAATGAGAAATAGATCATGGAAAGCAAGAAGAAACTAGCAGAAGAATTTGAGATGAAAGACCTTGGGTTAATGCATTATTTCCTAGGTCTGGAAGTATGGCAAAGTTCAGAAGGAATCTTTCTCAACCAGGGAAAGTATGTAGTATAGATATTGAAGAGATTCAATATGTTGGAATGCAAAGTCATGGCCACACCCATGGATTCCAACCTGAAGCTGTTAGCTGATGAATCATTAGAGTTAGTGGATGTGAATCACTATAGATAGATCATTGGGTCATTGATGTACTTAACAAATACCTGACTAGACTTTTTTTTTGCTGTGAACACCTTAAGTCAATATCTTGTTCAATCAAGACGGGTTCACCTAGTAGCTGCAAAACATGTGATGAGATATTTGAAAGGGACTATAGACTTTGGTATATACTATGATGGTAGCCATGAGTATAGATTGTATGGCTACACAGATGTATATTGGGATGAAAGTATCTTAGACAGGAAAAGCACATCAGGTAGATGCTTTTGTTTGAGGTCTGCTATGAGTTCATGGTTTAGCAGGAAACAGTCCAGTGTTTCTCTTAGCACGGTTGAAGCAGAATACATACCAGATTGCTCTACTAAGTTGTGAAGCCATATGGCTTCAGAAGCTGATATCAGGTCTCTTTGACCTGAAGATGGATACTACAATGATTCTATGTGATAACCATAGTTGTGATGACAAATAACCCTGTGTTCTGATGTAACACATAGAAATCCGGTATTTCTACATACAAGATAACATGCAGATGATGATACTGTAGATGCAGATGATGGTGATTCAGTATTTCTATACTAAATATAGAGATGATGATGTTTTAGTATTCCCATACTGAAGATATAGATGATGATGATTTCAATATTCCCATACTGAAGATATAGATGATGATGATTTCAGCATTCCCATACTGAAGATATAGATGATGATGATTTCAGTATTCCCATACTGAAGATATAGATGATATTTCAGTATTTACATACTGTAGATACAGATGATGGTGATACCATATTTCTATACTGAATATAGAGATGATGATGCTTTCAGTATTTCTATACTGAAGATATAGATGATGATGCTTTCAATATTAACATACTAGAGATACAGATGGTGATAGTTTAGTATTCACTTACTGAAGATGTAGATGATGATGGTTTGGATGATGATGTACTGACGAAGCCTCTGCCTCGAGTAGAGTTCGAACACTTTTGAGACAAGCTTTGTGTTGTTCGAAAAGACCTTCCTCGAAAGGGGGAGTAGTGATGTTGTAGTGGGATTGTATCATCCCTGGGCATTTTCCCTAAAGTGATTCGGAGACCTTGGTCTTCGAGAATGAAGAGGGATTGTATCATCCTAGGACATCTGTCCAGAATAGATCCAGTGACCTCGGTCCTCGAGAACGTGGTGGGATTGTATATTCCCTGGGAACTTACCCTAAAGTGATCCGGAGACCTTGGTCTTCGAGAATGAAGAGGGATTGTATCATCCCAGGACATCTGTCCATAATAGATCTGGTGACTTCGATCCTTGAGAATGTGGTAGGATTGCATCATCATTGGACATAGTCCTAAAGTGATAGGGACTGATTGTCCCGTAATCAATCTGGTGGCTTCGGTCCTCGAGAATGTGGTAGGATTGCATCATCCTTGGACATAGTCCTAAAGTGAGGGGGACTGATTCTCCCGTAATCAATCCGGTGGCTTCGGTCCTCGAGAATGTGGTAGGATTGCATCATCCTTGGACATAGTCCTAAAGTGATAGGGACTGATTCTCCCGTAATCAATCCGGTGGCTTCGGTCCTCGAGAATGTGGTAGGATTGCATCATCCTTGGACTTAGTCCTAAAGTGATAGGGAATGATTCTCCCGTAATCAATCCGGTAACTTCGGTTGTCGAGAATGTGGTGGGATTGTATCATCCCTAGACTTTAAGTCCAAAAGTGATCCAAAGACTTTTTGTCTTTGAGTTGTGGATTGCAGGTTGTTGCTGATGATGATGATGCCGTACTAATCGAAAGATCAGAGTATGATGATGATGATGTAATGATCGAAAGATCAAAGTATGATGACGTACTGATCGAAAGATCAAAGTATGATGATGACGTACTGATCAAAAGATCAGAGTATGATGATGATGACATACTGATCGAAAGATCAGAGTATGATGATGATGACGTACTGATCTAAAGATTAGAATATGTTGATGATGTTTCTGATCGAAAGATAAGAATATGATGATGATGGTTCTAATCGAAAGATCAGAGTATGTTGATGATGTTTCTGATCGAAAGATCAAAGTATGATGATGATGTTTCTGATCGAAAGATCAGAATGTGATGATGATTATGATCGACAGATCAGAATGTGATGATGATTATGATCGACAGATCAGAATGTGATGATGATTATGATCGACAGCTCAGAATATGATGATGATGATGTTGCTACTGATCAAAAGGTCCAAGTGTTGATGATGATATTGTTGATCGAGAGGTTAAAGTGCTGAAGATGTTGCTGCTGATCGAAAGGTCAAGGTGCTGAAGATGTTGTTGCTGATCGAAAAGTCAAAGTGTTGAAGATGTTGCTGATCGAAAGGTCAAAAATGCTGAAGATGTTGTTGTTGATCGAACAGTCAAAGTGCTGAAGATGTTGCTGATCGAAAAGTCCAAGTGCTGAAGATGACGTTGCTGATTGAAAGATCAAAATGCTGAAGATGTTGTTGATCAAAGCAGTCAAAGAATTAATGATGATGAAGACTTAAGATTGAAGATGAAGACTACATGATGTTGAAAAGATTCCAATGATTTATAGATGTGTTACCCTACTGATGTTGATGATGTCCCCTATCTCTACTCTTGTTGTTGTTGATGTTGCTATAGAATACCCTTCTCGTTAAGGGGGAGTGTTGAAATATTGTAACTTTGAATAATATTCTATATGTATCTTTTTGTGGTCCCCGATGGTCCTACCAGGAGAACCACTTGTATTACATTGTACCCCGATGCTCCTAATCAGAAGAACTAATAAGAGTCATGAGGTAGTCCCCTCTAATTGTAAAGGTAGGTCATTAGCACCCTAGTGTGGTTACTTGATCCTACATGTGTAACTCGATCCTACATGATTTAACTCGATCCTACATGTCAAATGAGTTAACTTAAGTGAACGGATGAATATAAATAGAGGTGTAGTGCTCCTCATTTGTGACACACACACTCTCACTTTTGTAGAGCATTAGTGGAGAATAGAAGTAGCTGCAGAAGGAGGAGGATCAGGCTTTGATCTCCTTGCTGGTTTTATCTTTTATCTTTTTGGGGCATTTATATTGAGGAAGCTTTTGCTGGGTTTTTCCCTTTAGGTTTTTCCCAGGATAAATCTTTGTGTTCATTTTTTTATGGTTGTGCTTATCTATCTTTCAGTGATCCTGTTTATATGCTTTTGTCATGAAAATGAAATGAAATACTGATGTATTAGCTAAGAATATGAAAATTTAACAAATATTGCATTGGTGTTGGCATTAGTGGAAAAACCAATGACAACATGGACATGGCTAGATATGTTGTTGATGCTGATGAATGTGACTAGCAACCCTATGGAGAAAGGGATAAGGCAACAAGTCCAAAAGTTGGTGAGCAAATTCTGCAATCTCCTACAAAGGACCAACCAAACTGGTAATGTCAAGGGTGTAAGTAGGACCCATGAAGGTAAGAGTTTAATTATGACAATTCTGTGAAGTGGTAAAAGCAATAAGTCTCATACCATGTGGGTATTTGAATTTTATACTGCATTCATAGAGAAATGTGTCATGCCTATATTATGTTGTTATGTGCTTAGTAGCCCAAGGAAAGTAAGCACTAATGATCTTGATTATAGTCATGCATCCTATATGAAGTAGTCATGGTTAGGCCATGCATGGTATGTGTGAATGCATATTACTCTTGAATCAATGTAGGGTAGCATTGAGTGGATATGCATTAAAATATTTTGTAAATATGGTAGTTATGCATTGAATGGATGCATATGAAAGGTGTGAGTAACTGATTACATAAGTATGGGTGCAATTGTTGTGATTACATGAATGCATTGAGATAATGCATGTGATATAATGAATAACTAATGGTTGAAATGATGAATTGATGACAATTCTGGAAGCATTTCAAGAGCTGTTATGAATACATGATAATAAGTGCATAAAGATGATAGTCATGATCAATTGGTTGCTGAAAATTCTCTATGGATGGGCTAGGCGGTACAATGATACGCTTGTGAAGTAAGGAGTATCTAAACAATTCATTTAAATTGCATAAATGATATGAATATACCTTGCAAATTTTAGTATGATAATGATTGCATGAAGTAAATACGTTTTGGCGATGTTGATTTGATTAACAGCTAGAAATATTTGAATTTTATAAATTCTGAAAATGCTTCAGTGATTGTTGCACCAATGAAAAAGTTATATGCATAAAGACTTATCAAGTGTTTGGTTGATTAAAGTTCAGATTTCAGGTAGATTGTTTGGGGCATGGCAAAGTGGGTAAGACCATGACAAAGACCAGAACCTACCATGTTAAAGAGCCAAACCTCATGAGAAGAGTCTAATGTCTATGAAAATAGTCTGTATGTAGAATGAGTTGTCAATTTGAATTTGTAAATTTCAGATTTGAGAAATTGCTGACAACTACTAATCACTATTGGCTTGCATAGAATTGTGTCAGGAGGATGCATTGTAAGTGGGTGTCCATGTTATGCTAGTAGGCATAAAATCATAATGGACATGATAGTGCTACTTATAAGAGACCCACAATTGAAGATCACCTCATTTCCAAGCAAATCAATTTCTATAGTAAACAGAGTCGCAATTCCTATTGAATCTAATTACTAATGTCATTTGCTTGGTTATGGACAATCAATTTGGAATGTATTATCAGATAATGATTGACTGTTTGGATATTTGATGAATGTTCCAGGGGTAAACACTATAGGAAGATCATGTGTGATGGCCTGTAGGAGCCAAACTTCATGGGAAGGTTTCCCTTATCTTGGAATGGGTTTCGAGGGAAAATCCATTGGACATTTTGGAAATGTCTCATTTGCACTACATGTTTGGTAAGCAACATGAGTGAGATGGTATAGATTATGTCGGTAAGACATGTATGAATATGAAATGTAAAAAGGAGTTGGGATGGAAAACCGAGGGACTATCAACTCAGAGAAGGGAGCCCCCATTCCTCCTTAATGAAGGAATACTGCCTCAGAAAATGGATAAGTGTTCTATGACCCTAGCCAAGAATATGCATGTCAATTGTTAAATTCAATATGTGGTGCATGTCTTGATTTTATTTCCATTATGGAAGATTGCTTGAGTATGAATAGGGCCTACATGGCACACACCGAAAAACGGTGCACACTTTTCCGATGTCGGATCATGGAAGGGTTTTTCAATATTGATTACACCCTAGGAAGTGGACACACTCCTGGTGTCTTAATACTTGATAGTGAATGGTGTGAAATATGGTTACAATTTTAGAGCAATGACGCTAACGAATATACTTGTGTTGTCAGGCTAAACAAATGTATTCAAGTACTATACAATAAATGGACAATGGCTTGAGCTCATCCTACCTTCTACAGAGAAGGAGACATTCCTGAGGGACTCTTAACTCAGAGAAGGGAGTGGTCTCTCTAAAGAGCACAGAGAAGGAGACATTCCTGAGGGACTGTTAAATCAGAGAAAGGAGTGGTCTCTCTAAAGAGCATAGAGAAGGAGACATTCTTGAGGGACTGTTAACTCAGAGAAAGGAGTGGTCTCTCTAAAGTGCACAGAGAAGGAGACATTCCTGAGGGACTTCCAACTCAGAGAAGGGAGTGGTCTCTTGTGTGATATGGGGTGGTGGAGTTAGAGATCACTACTGGAAATGAAACCTGGAAATGGTCATTTATTGTTGATATAAGTGCATGTGTTATTGTTGATGGCCTGATAAACCCACTATGTTTGCTTGCTAATGATTGGTTGTTGACATAAGTACAGGCGATTTGTTGACAGTCTGATAAACCCAATTGAAGGTTGGCTTGACTGTGCCTAATATATATATATATATATAAGGATGTTGTGAAGTAGCTCGTGTGCTAACCTAACATCCAAGTCCATAGGTGATCCCAAGGCTTGCAAAGCGAGCAGGATCCTATGGACCAACGAGGAAATGCACAATACAGATAAGTATTGGATTATTTTGCAATTCTTGCTTATGAATATGCATGTGTATATGATTTGGTTATGATGTTTTAATCCCTTGTCTAAGAGGTAAAAACTGATGGGAATAAAGTAAACATGTGAATCTAGTCAATGTTTGAATATAGGTATCGCTGGAAGTGAGGACTACGAAAGCATCCTAGGGGTGCATGGGGACATGTGACTATCCTAAAGAGATTATAATGAGCAGCAATGAAAAAGGTGCTAGTGAGACTGTGAAGGTCCTAACAGCCGGGACCAACCATGTGGGGAGGCTCCATGGTTGAGAGGTCTGAAATAGAACGAAGACACTAAGTGTCATGACCAAGAGGAATTGGTCCAGCATTCACGGTGAAGTGAAAGAGGCTGATAGCATGAAAATCCATAGTGGTGGTCTGGATTCCATGATGGAACAAAACAAAGAGGGGAAAAACTCATGCTGCTCTCTCTTGCCTTTTTTATTATATCTATATAATTATGCATAGTGAAAACAAAAGATTGTTGAATACATGTATGACTGAAAATGGAATGTGTGTATTTGCTTAAAAGTAAATTGTAAATACTTGAATGGTTAATTCCCTGCCCAAGAATGGACATGAATGAGCTCATGTTCCTGTTGGGAAGGCATGAAAAATATGAAAGTCTCCTTGATGAGACTTGGACTGTCATGCCAATTGGGAAATCAATTGACTGATTTTAATGCCTATATTATGCTTGGTCTAACATAATTTCAATGATGCATTTCACAGGTGAGAAAGGTGAAATCCAGTGGTGCACATTGATCATGGAAGCAGACCAAAAGTTTATGGACTTGGATAGAAGTCTCCTTTAAACGATTTCTAGGACTCAAGAGAATCTTGGAGAGATTCTCAAGATATAGAAAAGGCAGAATGAGATGAACCACCAGATTTTACAAGACTGTATTGGTTTGCAAAAGGAGGTAAAACGCCTTCTGGGAGCAATCCGTAAGGGCAAGGAAGGTGGATCAATGATGGGACATTCGTCCAAGCGATTCGTTAAGAAATGGTCTAGGCATGAAGACTGAAAGGAAATTGAGCAGGGAAAGATGAAGCAGCTAGCGAAATGTTGGGAATGCAGAGGACATCATTTACGCTAGGAATGACCAACAAGGGAACATAAAGATGACAACAGCCACAAAGTTCCTTGACTTCGGGATAAGCCAAGAGATGAGAACCAGCAAGAGAAGTTTGGGGATGCCGAGGGGATTGGTCTTGAACGTTCAAAGTAAATAATTGAATCTGGGATAGATCTGCAAAATTTTGAAATTTTGATGTACAAATTGTATATGTATTCCTATGTATTGGAACACCGAGGACGATGTTATTCCAAGGGGGAGGGGATTGTAATACCCTCCCTCGGATGCATTAAAAGGTACATGCTGTATATATTGTAATTAATCTTGGTGTGGAGCAAAAGGAAAAATCCCCACCATCGATTAGGTTGTGTTATGTTTTGGTAATAGGGATCATTACCGATGGTACATCGTGCTATCTGGCACATTATAGTTTTGGTATCATGTAAGTATGCACATCAATTTAAAATAAACCTACAACTGGCTATGATGGTGCAATGTTAAATGAAAAGGGCATGATTCCAAAGGTTAATGGGGGGGGAGGGGGTTGTCTAACCCATGGGGGTCATTGGGAGTTTTCCATGTTTCGACCACCTTAGTTATTCTGTTCTTAGTGGGGGAAGCTATTGGCTGGAAATAAACCACCATGCTCATGCCTGCACTCTCTCCATGACGCGATGGTTGATCATTCAGTCCACTCTCCCCAACGCTGATTGTTCATTTTCCTCACGCAGGGTGGAGTTAAAAGAGTTTACAATTCATTGTTGGGGGGTTCGCCTTCTTCTTATCCAACTCTGATTTCTATTCTGTGATTATATTCTTCCTTCCATTCACTTATAGGATTGATTTTCCCATTGCGAACTGTGTATTGTCCCGTCCTTCCTTTGGAAATTGGGGGTTGTGTTTTCCTCCTGTTCATGGAGGGGAGTCGGTTCTTCACTCCACCATTGTCAATTGTGAAAGCATGCCATGGCTGCATTGTTGAGGAAGGATATTTATTTCCCATCGTTGCTTCCTGTGTCTGAACTGGGTTTTTTCCCTATCAATGTTGGGAATATGGCTTCCCTCCCCTTTTGCAGAGGGTGTAATGCTGCCTTCATTTCCTTATAAGATTAGTATTGTTATTGATTTACCCTGGTTTCGGGTTGCTGTGTTTGAAAGTACCTTTTTGGGTTGATGCTGAGTTTTTTTGGACACGTTAGGGCAAAGATCAACACTGAGTCTCCTTGTGGACTTGAGTCGTGTCACCTTTTCGTTTGGGGTTGTCGCCCTGTTGTTTTCATCTTCTTCACAGAGCTGTGAGCTGGTTATTTTACTGCGAGTATGCAGTGGTTGGTCTTTGGACTGTTGAGAGTAGGATTAGAGGCTGGGTATGCTTGAGAAACTGGTGTTTGGAGCCACTCAGATAGGGTGTGATTGCTGGATTTCTTCTCCACAACCCTTGAATAATATTGGAAAGGGAATTCAGGGCCTGAGGGACTGTGAAACAAAGAAAGGACTGATTCCTGGTGTTGGGTGTGTGGATGTCTTAGAGATCAGGGTTAGCTCTAGTGTAGGCTTCCTTAGCTCTCCATTGAGGCCAGGAGCTTAGCATTTAGCCTTTCCTAACTCCTTGATGGCCTGATAAACCCTACTATGTGGGCTTAGCTGATTTCTGTACCTTGGATACGTGTAATCCTACTTTGACCCTTACTCCTTGAGGAATCATGCCCAGCTCGGGGGTGGCAGCATTGCTGAGAGATTGATGAGCACGCTGGCCTATGGTTGGGTGGAATGTTGCAAGGACGTAGTTGGTTGTGGGACGATTTCGTACCAAGATGAGTATTCTTGACTATTTCATCTCTGCATTTATATTTACTGATTTATGAATATGATGAACATGTGGTATGCTTGAATGAATGTATGTTTGCTTCCGCTATGCATGTGAAGAATTATGCATCTTAGTATGTTTTATGTTTTAATACTTTTATTTCAGCATTATGTTCCTGTTCATGTTCATGAGGCATTTTTCCCAGAGGTTTTTGATGGTTTGGTAGTGTCCTCTTCACCAATTAGAGGGTCAGGGACGTTACACTAGGCTCTCACATCAGTTGGTTATCCAGTTGTCCATAAGGGTTACTGGAAATAACATTTTTCTTACCATTTTGGACGAGGGAGCCTCTACTTTTTTCATGTCTCTGTCTTGTTGGAGAGCCCTTGGTTCTCCTAAAATTAATTATTCACTTACTACACTATAGGCCTTTGATGGTCACAGATTGCAACCATATGGATTACTGCTCGCTCTCCAGATTGAACATGGGGGGAAATTAGTTTCCATTCATGTTGAATTTGTTGATGCTTCATTGGATTACAACCTACCCCTAGGTTGCAACTGGTTCCATGCTATGCAAGCTATAACTTCGTCCATTTTTCAGATTGTCCAGTTCCCATTCCAAGAAATGATTGTTACGAGAGATCAGTTAGATTTCATTTCACCAAAATCTATTTCGAATTATGCAAACATTGTTCAAATTATGAATACCCCCAATATAAGAACATTGAATTAGGCCTTCATAAAGACTCTTCTCTCATGGGGGTCTTATATTTTTCAAATCCTCCTCCTCTTTCATAGTCTGAATTTATAAATATGATTTCTACCTTTATCATAGACAAATAAAAGTATATTCCTGAATCAACATCACTTACTCCTTTTGAGGAAGTATACAATTCTATTCAAACCACCAATGACCCCATGATCAACAATCATTTGTTGGTGGCCTCCGATCTATATCACTTACCAGATTAGCTAGAACCCCCCCCCGGTCTCTAGATTATATTTCGCATATACTCCCCTCTGATGAATCCCTCATGGAAGTAATGTCCCTAGAAGAGATGCCTTGGAAAGATCATCATGATATATGTTCTTTCCTCCCCCTTTCCATGTGGTATAATATAAATTCGCATCCACGGTTTCCTATGATATAGTCATAGACCCTTAGTTCCCCCTCATTCATGGTGTCGAATATGAGGGTAATTTATGTAATATTACCAAAACCATTTTGGTGTATATATCAGTGAAACCTAGTGTTTCGAAGAATATTCAGATAGGCCAAAACTCTTTACCTTCACAGGTTTATTCTTATATGGCCTTATTCAAGGAATTTATAGACGTCTTTGCTTGGACTTACGAGGATATGCCAAGGATAGATCCCTCCATTGTCATTCATGAGATTAAAACCTACCCTGGTTCCAAGCCAGTTTGTCAAAAATTATGCCAGGTACATCTAAGAAAAGCAACAGTCATTAAGGAGGAAGTTGAAAAAATTCTTAGGGTTGGTTTCATTCACCCCGTGTGGGTGTCCAACATAGCCCCTGTGAACAAAAATCAGGGTACTATTAGGGTTTGTATCAATTTTCGATATTTGAATCGGGCTTGTCAAAAATACAATTTTCCCACCCCCTACATCGATCAAATTATTGATAACTATGTTGGGAGTGTCATATTTTCATTCATGGATGGATTCTCTTGCTATAATTAGATTGAAATGCTCCCTTCCGATCAACATAAGACAACTTTCATGTTCCCATGGGGGACCTTTTCCTATCGAAAACTCCCATTTGGCTTGAATAATGTTGGAACTAGATTTCAATGCACCATGTCATATTCTTTTCATGATATCAAACAAATTGTGGAACCCTATCTTGATGACCTTCCTGCTCATTCAAAGTAGCAAGATCACCACATTGATCATCTAAGAGCTATTTTTCTTAGATGTCGCCATTTCAACATTCATTTGAACCAACATGAAGTTTTTTTATGTGTTGAAACTGGCCAACTGCTTAGTGTCATCGTGTCTAAGGATGGTATCCATATTGAGTCTTTGAATATTGAATCCATCCTAGCTCTACCCATTCCCACCAACGTAACAAAACTCAAAAGTTTGCAAGGGAAAGAAAACTGTTTACATTGTTTCGTTTGCAACTATGTAGAAAAGACACGTGGTTTCATGCGGTTGTTAAAAACGGATACTCCTTTTGTTTGGGATGGCTTGGCACATCATGTGTTCAACAATATCAAACATGCTCTTATGCATGCACTTGTACTGCAACCACCTAATTATACAAAGGATTATTCCTTGTATGTTGATGCGTCCCTTTCGAATATTGGTATGTTCCTAGTTCAGACTAATGAACATGACCAAGAACATGTGATTTACTATGCTAGTAAGAGTCTTCTAGACTCTGAAAATCAGTACTCACATGTGGAGAAACTCACTATGGCCATGGTCATCGCAGTTCAGAAGTTCTGTCACTACATATTGCTCCGCACAACTATTGTCTATGCAGATTCTAACCCCATGTATTATGTCTTGACTCGTTAAGTACTTGGGGGCAAATACTCACCCTGGATTGTTATTCTCCAGGAGTTCAAGTTGGAATTCACTAAAAACCACTTCTAAGAAGTTGCTTGTTTTTGTTGATATCATGTGTGATCTTCCCCGTGTTACTAAGGAAAAAGAGCCCATCAATTCATTACCTAATGAATCTTTGTTTCTCATTAGCACGAATGATCCCTGGTATGGAGATTTTATTCTCTATATCCAAACTCAACGATATCAGCCTAATACCACTCGCTTTGAATGTCATACATCCACCACCAAGCTAAGTATTACCTCATATTAAATGATACCTTATAACTCCATGGCATTGATTCCATATTATGACATTGTCTCACCCATGAAGAAGCTAAAATCATCTTAACTAATTGCCACTCTGGAGCTTGTGGTGGTCACCTCTCCGAGTTGTCTACTTCCCAAAATATTTTGCATGCAGGGTATTTCTGGCCTTCGATTTTATAAGATTGTATTGAAAATGTCAATAAATTCACTCTTTGTCAATTATTTACCTCTAAGAAGTGCACCCATCCATCTCCGCTTTCTCCCATCATAGCAGTTGGCCCTTTTGAGAATTGGGGCATCAACTCTGTGCACTATAGACCTACCTCAGCTAGGGGGCATGGATACCTTATTATGGTTGTGGACTACTATACTAAATGGGCTGAGGCTATTCCCACATATGTCGAAGAAGGAAAAACAAATTCTTTGTTCCTTTTTAACCACATCATTGCTATATTCAGGATTCCTAGGTGCATTGTGACTGATCATGGGTCACATTTAAAAAATAAGATGATGGAATAACTCAGTAAAAAATTAGGGTTTTGACATAATAAATCTACGCCTTACTACCCACAGGCCAATGGGAAGGTTGAAGCAATTAACAAAGTTTTAAAAACCATGCCTCAATAGGGATGGTAGGGCAAGCCAAATCAAATTGGCATTTGTAACTGTTTTCTGCACTTTGGGCCTATAGGATTACTGTAAAAAATTCCACTGGTTTCACACCATTTAAATTGGTTTCCATACTATAGGCCACTCTCCTGATAGAATGATAAATTCCTTCTCTAAATATCACTGTAGAACTTTTTCCTAACACCACTATAGAAGAAGAATGGTTTTTGTATCTAAAAACGATTGACGAAACTCGTCGTGATGTTTCCTTAGAAAATGAGGCACACAAGCGACGAATGAAATCCTAATATGACAGATCTGTTCAACCCCGTGTTAGGATATTTAGACACTTAGGAGTTAGTTAAGATCAACTTATGTAATATATCCGTTAGGTAAATTGTGTTTCTTTAGTATGCATTAGTATGCATTTGTAAATATTATAATCCAATGGTCACGATATGCTCTAGACATAAATTGATCCAATGGTTCAACTTCTCTTTAATCATACCTACCATTGATCCGTGGCTTAACACCCGACTAGTCCATGATCTCTATTTAAAGAGCATGGAGGGTCCTTGTCTAGTTGATCGATTATGAGAAGCTCATGTAACTTTCTTTCTTTTACATAATAAATTGCTCCAAGTAGATATTTGGCTAGGACCATGGACTGTTTCCCTCTCGAGGGTTTTAACCATGTGACAAAATTTGGTGTATTGATATGTCATTCATTTGTGTGAAGTGGTTTCTCTAGGTGTTCAGTCTTTTGGGAGTACCCTGTGTACCCGAACATGGTATCAGAGAAAAGGTCTCAGGTTGAATTCCCCTGAGCTATGCCACCTCTGGGATTATAAAACAAGTGGAATAACTACCACTCTTGGTGATAGGGCCTTGTGCTATGTTTCAAATGTTCATCAAAATCTGCAGGTTTTGGTGTAACGGAAAACCTTACATGGTATCAGAGCATTTATGAAGAGCCTCTTTCAGTTTTGATCAAGATATGGAACCAGTGTTGCCAAAACTTTGAAAGGGTTTCAAGTTTTGGATTTTCTATGCATTTGTGGGCTACGGGAGCTATTCCATTATTTCTGGAGCATCGTTTCCATTTGGAAATAGTTTTTTTGTTTCCTTAAAAACCGTTTTTGTTTGTTCCAAAAACACCCATTTCGACAAATCTTAAGGTATAATGTTACAGTGATGGATTTGTTTAAATTTGTTTTTAAAATCTCTTGTATTTTTTCAGTTTTGTTATTAGATATTTATTGTTTTAGTCTTGAACTATTGTCTTCTCTAGCTTCGTATGCTCTTTGCCATGCACCTTGCGCAATCACGGTGAATCAGAAACAACAAGTGAAAGTGTTTTTTTCTTGTCTTCTCGGCTACGTATGCTCTTTTCCGTGCACCTTGTGTGATCACTGCAAATCAGAAACAACAAGAAAAATTGAAAACGTAGACTTTTCGGGTAAGCTAACCAAGATCTAACCCCATTGCGTGGAAAAATTTTTTTGTTTTTTGTTTTTTCATTTTTTTTGCAATTTGCAGGAAAAAAAGGCAAGCACGGAGAACGAGACAGAAGAGTAAAAGAAAAACCCCTTCCTCTTTCCATTCTTTTACGTACCTTTTGAATTTATCTCACTTGGTCCAAATTTGCTTTATTCCTTAATAGGTTTTGAGTTCAAGTCTTGTTAAGCTACTTTTTAGTGCATGGAATTTATATTTTCAAGTTACTTTATTATAAAAGTGCATCTCACTTAAATAAAATAAAATAAAAAGTGAGTCACTTAAGTCTTTTAATTTATTGCCGCACTATTTAAAGTAATATTATTGTAAAAGTGAACATCACTTATAGGCTACAAAAGTGATTCATTTAAAATAAACTTTATTGTAAAGTGATTGTCAAACGTTGATCTTGGGAAGAGGGGGTTTCTTTTTTTATTTGGTCAAGTTAATATCTGCCACGTCACTATTGGGAACACCTTCAACATTTTCTTTGATCAAGCATAACTTCATCATTCAGAATCATTTTTTAGTGTTGTTTGTTTTAAAACAACCTAATTTTTCAAGTTCTTTGCATCCAGGCAGTTAGTTTCTGTTCTTTCAGCCATTATTTTCAAGTATGGTCACCCCTTATGATATTATACTTACTAGTTATAACTATTTCTCATGGAAATCTCGTATGGAGGATGTTCTACGAAGTAGGGGAATTTTCAAAATTATCTCAAGGAAAGAAACAGAACCCACTAATTATGATAATAAAATTAAATGAGAAAATAGATGTGATGAAGCTCATGGATTGATTGGGATGTCAATCTCTACTGATTTGCGATTCCACATATATGGAATTGATGAACCTGATAAAGCTTGGGAAAAGTTGGAATCTGTTTTTGGTAAACACAATGAAATTTGAGGTCATTAACTTGAGAATGAGTTGATTTCTTTGAATCCAAGTGATTTTTCATGCATTCAAGACTATTTATCTAAGTATAAAACTCTTAGACTCTTATGTGAAGAATGCAATATTAAGAAAGAAGACAAACAATGTATTTATCATATTCTTTCCAAACTTGGACCTGCATATTTTGTTTTTGTATCTACTTTCTACTCCATGAAAGAATCCTTAACTGCAACTATCTATGAAGAGCCTAGTCTTGAATCCTTTTGTGATTCCTTAATTAGAGAGCAAGATAAGCTCATTCATCTTGGAATAATTAACAATGCAGATACATCTAGGAAAGCCTTATTGTCCCAATAGAAAGAAAAGTCCAAGCCTCCCAAGAAACAAATTTTTTGCAATAATAAGCCAAACAACAAGGGTCACAAACCCTCTCAGTTAGCTCCTTCCATAAAAAATGACAAAGGATCCAAGCCAAAAGGAAATAAGACTAAGCATCATTGCAATTTTTGTGGGAAAGATAATCATGATCAATCTAAGTGTTTCAAGAAGATGGCAGCCTTGGAAGTAGCAATGAAGAAGCACCACATCAGCCTAGATTCGTCTTCAAAATATACCTCTCATGGACATGCACTTTGTGCTTCTAGTTACTCTTATACTGCATCTTCTTCTTCTACTTCAAATGAATGGCTCATTGATTCTAGAGCATCTCATCATATGGCTAAGGATCAAGCCATATTTTCTACTATGCATGAATGTAACACCAAACAAATATTTGTTGGTGATGATAGATCTATAAGTATTGTAGGCTCTGGAATAGTTCCATTAGAAAATGGTCATTTTAGTGATGTACTATGTGTTCCCAAAATTTCCTGCAATTTGTTATCAGTCTATCAAATTACTCATTTAGGTGAATGTAAAACTGTGATGTTTACACCTCACCAAGTTGTAATCAAGTATTTTAAAAATCCTCAAAATATCCTTGCTACTGGAACTGTTGATGATATTACCAGGTTGTACAAATTTAACAACTTTGGGTCATCACCTTTTCCTTCAGTTTTTGTTGCTCATAGTGATAACTTGAGCAAACTTTGGCATGAGCAATTTGGTCACTTAAATTATCACTCATTGCAACAACTATGTAAATAAAATATGGTGACTGGTCTTCCGATGGTATCTTGCAAGGACGGTGTTTGTTCTGGTTGTGTAGTTGGAAAACATCACCGTGACAGTTTTGACAAACATGCCTCTTGGCACGCCTCGGTTCCCTTGGAGCTTGTGCATAGTAACTTGTGTGGCCCTCTTCCATTTACTTCCTTTTCTAGTTTCAAATATTTCTTAACTTTCATTGATGACTACTACAGACGCACTTGGGTTTACTTCCTAAAACTTAAGAGAAAAGTATTTAACATTTTCTTGGCCTGCAAGGCCCTTGTTGAAATCAATATGGTCATCAAATTATTAAGTTAAGATCTGACAATGGAAGAGAATATGTTAACAACAAGTTCACTACTTTCTGCACTAAACAAGGAATCCAACAACAACACACTGTTCCATATACACCACAACAAAATGGTGTAGCTGAACAAAAGAACCACACTTTAAAAGAAATGGCTAATTGTATGATCCAATCTAAGGGACTAAGTCTTCAATATTGGGCTGAGGCCATAAATTGTGCAAATTACATAGTTAATTATACACCCACTAAAGTTTTACAAGGTATAACATTGGAAGAAGCATGAAGTAAAATTAAACTAGATGTAAGTCACTTCCATGTGTTTGGTTGTGAAGCATGGGCTCACATTCCGAATGAAAAACAAAAAGCATTGCAGCCTAAAAGTGAAAAGTGCATATTTGTTGGATATTCTGAAGATGTAAAAGGTTATATACTTCTTCAGCCACATTCTCATGATATAATCATTAGAATAGATGTTAAATTTGATGAAAATATCTTGGCCTGCAAGCCTAACTTGGCAAGTGTTCCATCTTTGGATTGCGAGCCTGATTCATCGATTGTGCCTTCTTATTCTTCTTCTTCTTCCAACTTCCTTGATAGGTTTCCAAATCCAATTTCTGATGATGACAGTGAGGATGAAAATCCACCTCCGCCTGCTCATGTTCCTCCAGTTGCACCATTACCAATACTTCCTTGATTGATTTGTTCAACATGTGAAGCAGCTGGTGATCTTTCCCATGATCCTAGAGATCAACGTCAAACACGTTCTTAGTTTCAGCGAGCCTCTTCTCTTTTGGATCAAGTTTCCAAGAATCATGATCTAAAAACTTTTGCAGAAGCTTCAGGAAATCCAGATTAGGATGCATCTATGGATGAAGAATATCGTTCGTTAATGGCGAATGATACTTGGGATCTTGTTCCTATTCCAAAAGGAAGAAAACTTGTTAGATGTAAATGGGTCTACAGAACTAAGTATGCATCAGATGGAAGTGTTGAAATACTTGAGGAAAGGTTAGTTTCCAAAGGTTTTTCCCAAGTTGAAGGGATTGACTATAATGAAACCTTTTCTCTTGTTGCAAAAATGAATTCCATCCTCCTTGTTTTTTCCCTTGCAGCCTTACATAACTAGGAAGTCCATCAAATGGATGTCAATTCTCCCTTTTTACATGGTGATTTACAAGAGGAAATTTACATGGAACAACCTCCTAGATATGTTCAAGATAACTCTAGCCTTGTCTGTCTCCTTAAGAAATCCTTATATTGCCTTAAGCAAGCTCCTAGAGCTTGGTATGCCAAAATGGATAGCTTTCTTCTTGACACTGGATTTTCTAGATGCCATTCTGACCCCAATGTCTATACCAAGAAAGTAGGAAACCATCTCATCATACTTGTTCTTTATGTTGATGATATTATCCTTACTGGTAGTGACCCTAAACTTATAACCCATGTGAAATCTAGTCTTAAGAAAAATTTTGAAATAGCAGACTTAGGACATTTGCATTATTTTCTTGGTCTCCAAGTCTTGCAAACCAAAGAAGGAATCTTTCTTTCACAGTCTAAGTATGCTTGTGACCTTCTTCATCACTTTCACATGGAATATTGTAAACCAGACCCTTCTCCCTTCCAGTCTGGAGTCAAACTTTTTGCCACTTGTACTTCCCTTGAAGTAGATGCCACCTTGTATCGTCAGCTTGTTGGTAGTCTCTTATACTTGACTCATTCCCATCCTAACCTTTCCTTTTCCATTGGTCGTGTTTCCCGTTATATGCAAACACTTCATGAAATTCACTGAAAAGCAGCAAAAAGAATACTTCGATATATTCGAGGTACAATTCAGTTTGGGATTCATTACAGTACATGGGGGAAACCTTTGTTGGTTGGTTTCACTGATTCAAATTGGGCTGGCAATACTGATGATCAAAATTCTACTATATGTTATGTTTTCAGTCTAGGATCTAGACCTGCCACTTGGGCTTGTAAGAAACAACAGGATCTTGCTCTTTCTTCAGTAGAAGCAGAATATCGAGCCACAGTTAATGCTAATTAGGAATCTTTATGGCTTCGACAGCTCTTTTCAAAGTTTGGATTCGAGCAACAACAACCTACTCCACTTTGGTGTGACAATCAAAGTGCCATCAAGCTTGCCAAAGATCCAGTTCTACATAAATGCACCAAACACATTGATCTACACATGCACTTCATTAGAAATCTTGTTCCTGATCATGTTCTTGAAATGCTCTATTTCCCTACAGATGATCAAGTTGCAGACATCTTCACCAAGTCTCTTACAGAAGCGATTTTTTCTAAACTTTGATCTATGTTAAGAGTTCAGGAATATGTCCTTAAGGGGGGATAGGCTCTAATACCTCCTTCCTTCTCCTAATAGTGCCACTTTTGTAAATCCTTCAATCCTATCCCAAGTTGTTCTTAAGGGGCGATGTTAGGATATTTAGACACTTAGGAGTTAGTTAAGATCAACTTGTGTAATATATCCATTAGGTAAAGTGTGTTTCTTTAGTATGCATTAGTATGCATTTGTAAATATTCTAATCCGATGGTCACAATATGCTCTAGACATAAAGTGATCCGATGGTTCAACTTCCCTTAGATCATACCTACCATTGATCCTTGGATTAACACCCAATTGGTCCAGGATATTTATTTAAAGAGCATGTAGGGTCCTTGTCTAGTTGATCGATTATGAGAAGCTCATGTAAATTTCTTTCTTTTGCATAATAAATTGCTCCAAGTAGCTATTTGGCTGGTGCCATGGACTTTTTCCCTCTCTAGGGTTTTAACCACGTGACAAACATTGGTCTATTGATCTGTGATTCATTTGTGTGAAGTGGTTGCTCCAGGTGTTCGGTATTTTGGGAGTACCCTGTGTACCCAAACAACCCGCTCATATAACAAAGGATATCTGGTCTTAAATTAAGACCAGAAACACAATAAGCTGGGGGCAGGGAAATTAGAATATTTGTGGCATGGGTTGTACATTATCAGTCGTGTTTTGGAAAAAGGTGCATATGATTTAATGGACTATAATGGGATACCCTTGGGAGAGTCAAGCCCCACAACGGGCTCTACCTCAAAAGATACTATGCCTAGGTCATCTAGCATAGGTTTTTTGTAAATACTGTTTATAGAATGCATGTGTGTCTTGTTTTAAAAAGTGTAGTTTTTTTGTGTGATATAAGATGTTTTTTTCACAACCCTAGTTATGTAAGTCCTATGTATAATGGGAAGATGACCACTTTTACCAGCTTCAAAGATGGTTCTAATCATTACACGTTGAATATTTCATTGGCAGCTTCAGTACTGTATTCTCCTACAGGTGATATAGTGAGTTCAGGGGGTGTTTTTTTGGGTCCCTCCACCAATATTCTTGTAGAGTATCATGCGGTGATTGGATTGTTGATGGAATCCCTAGCTAATGATGTAAGAGAGATTAGGGTTTACCTAGGCTTAGAATTAGTTATCCATCAGCTGAACTGAGTCTACACCATATTGAACCCCCTAATCCTTCATACATTTCGAAGGGTTAGGATCCTAGAAAGGTATTTTGAGCAAGTTACGTATCAACATATTTTGAGACACTTGGATGTTGTGGCTAATTCCTTGGAAAAGTTTGTCCGAGATTGGTATATTGATCATAGTTAAGTTGATTATAACATACAAAACATGCATTTGAATTCATATGTAGGCATATATTCACACATCACATTTTGCACACACGTCTGTAAGTAAAGTTTTTCATATATATACATAAAAGGTAAAGCTGAGATATAAAATGTGGTGAAGAATCAAGCTTTCAGATCACCCATAGTTTAGAACTTTCATAGTTTTACAATAGATATATATGGGGAAAACACTAAATCCTTGAATCTTTCAGTGTAAATACATATAAAAAATGAGAAGCCTTTATGGAATAATCCTTGTAGTGGTGCTCATGATTGCACATTATAGCCTGAGTCACTCTACAGAGTAGCCTAGCAAAGAGTCCTGAAAATCCCATGTTTTGACGTTGGTATCATCTGGCTAAGTCATTAGTAGAGACATCGGGGATCCCTACAGTCAAGTGTTGCAGGTTCTCCTCGATCTCTCGGAGCTCCTCATCTTCCTCGTTGCAACAAATCACCATATATATGAATGCTACTCACCTCTTAATAGGCAATGCTCCAGCTGGACGAGAAGGTCCAATGTCTACACAAGTCATTTTTACACATCTCAACATTACAAGATAAAAATCAAATAAAAAATTAAAAATTAAAAACATGAACAGTAGCATCTTTCTTACCTCGATTGTCCCACTCTTCTCCCTCCGGCAATGGAATTTTTGGGTCCTCATGAAAGTCTAATCCCTCATAATCATAGTCTTCTATCATCAGTAACTGGTTTCAGAACCAATGAAAGAATACCAATCCATAAATAAACTTCAAATATACACCACTGTGACAGGCCATGATGTACACCCACCTAAGCACCCTGGGATCTTCGGCATCCATCCTACTCACAGCTACTTGGGACCCCATATGCGGTACCATCTCTAGGAAGAAAGATACTATCACTGCCCCATAGCCAAACTGCTTGAGTTGTCCCCATCTGCATTTGTTTAACTAGTCTTTTAAGCTGACCAGCATACCTTCATGCCAGTTGAATATTATGGGTGCCATGCACTCTATATAGTATAACATGTGTTCTCTAGTGTTCAAATGGGTTGATCTAGTCTCTATGAACTTCCCAATAGTGTAAACCACTGTCCTCAAAGGTTGATCTACTATCAGTTTAATAGGGTTTTCCCCATTGCAAATGTGTCCCTAATGAACAGTACCTCTCAATTAGATCATATAATGTAGAATCACCGCCCCATGGGCCAGAGAGAACTACTTGTCTCCCTATACGATACAAACCAGTTAGGAATTATATGTCATCTATGTCAATACTCAATGTGTGGGCCCCAGCCACCAAATGTTGTTGGTAAGGTTCCCACATATCAATGATGTACTCTAGAAGGCATATATAGGCCTTCATCTCGGGAACTCTGAAATACTTACGCAATCCATAGTCTCGAAGAGCTACCATAGTGGGTGGGTCATTAGTTGCTTGGAAGTCATCGGTTTCATGTTCGTGTTCTTTCCAAATCACCATGATGTGGGTGGTTTTTCCTCTGCAAAAACATTGTAAACATGCATTAGACACACATCAAGGGTGATGGAGGCATGAAAAATCAAAATTTGACAGTCAAAGATGGGATTTTTTTCTTTTCTTTACCTGTAGGTTCTTTTTCTCCATGTAGACATAGCGTCGACGCCTTTGCTAGCTGTGGATGGAGTGCCTTCGGTGCCTATGTCCCAGCAAAGCAAATCGCAAGTGTCAGGTGCCTTTGTTGGCTAGACAGAGTGCTTTCGAATCCTATGTACCAGTGCAACAAAGTGTCGGCACCTAAACTGACAAATAAAAAGGCATCGTCCTTAGCACACTGTTTAATTTGGAAAATGCCCAAAAACCTCCGAAAATCGGTCAAAAACAAAAAAATGCCATCGTTAATACAAAGAGAAAAGTCTTGGTTCTTACCTGCTCTAAACGGCTCGGGAAAAGGAATACTATAGCTATTGGAATCAACAACTAAAGATTAGCTCCTTTTGCACCAACTTCACCTTCTCCAATTGGCAAAACACAAATGGTAAAACTTTTTCCATTTTATTTATAGTAATTTTGACTTTTTTTAATTTTTAATATTAAATCGTATTACTTTAATATTATGGGTCTTTATCATTGGTTCCCTATAATTTTATAATGAAGTGGACTCTAACATGGTTTTCAATATTTCTAGGTCAAATTTATAAGGCTCATAGCTATGTTTCAAGTTCTTTTTGTATTTCTCATACTTAGGGAAAAATGAAAAAGTATCGAGCATTTTTTACACTTTTCACATGCTCGTTAAAAACCTAGTAAAAGAGTGTCGAGTCCACTTTTACTGTTTTTTCAGACTCGTAAAAACTGGCTTATGAACCCTTTATAGAGTTATATTTAAGCTCTTTCTAGTCTCCTTAAAAAAGAGAAAGATTGTCAAGCAAACTTGTTACGTTCACACTTGTAAAAGTATCAGAACGATCGACTAGTCAGTGGTAGATTATCTCTTTTTCGGGCCGATTAGGCCTATTTATGAAAAATGAACGCTATGGTTGATATCATCCAGAATATTTCTCTAGGGAATTATTTTATACTTTTTCGGGCCCTAGGGACTAAATATGACGAAAAATGACCTTTTGGAGTCTCCTTGTGTCTTCGTTCAGACTCTCTAAACATGAACGATACTGAGTTCACTTTCATTAGACTCATATAATTAAACAATGAAGGAACTTTTCTGGGGATGAACCCCTCCTTTCTCAAGTTCATAAAACATATGATAATGGACTCATCGCTTAATGAGATACAACGAGTGTTTGTTACCCTCTTTGAACTCGTAAAAACGAAAATAGGCACTCATCCTCCATTTTATGGAAATTAAGGGAAAGGGGAATATTTTTGCATTTGTATTTATGAAAGCTCACAGTCCACCTTTGAACATGGCACTTGTCTGCATTTGCACTTATGAACAGTTGCGTATTCAACTTGTTTCTTAGTCGATCCACTTTTGTGAGTCACCTGAATCCTTTGAGTCAACTCAAAAAATGCATTGTCATATTCCTTGCATTACATATGGTTTTTGTATCGTTAATTCAATGCTACCAAGTCATTTTTCATCCCGTAAATTGTTCAAAGGATGTTTCTTCTGAAATTCAACTCGTCAATAACTTTACCTTCCTACAAAATTGCTCGTGTTCAAGTCAGTATCATGATTATTTCATCACTTTAAAATCAAATTTTGTTCCATGTTTCATGTTGATGATGGGGGGAACATCATGGCCCTCCTTTGATGAGTTTATTTGTGTCGAATTCAACACATCATCTAGGAACTAGATTCAGAAACTTAGTCAAGGACCTTGAAGCCTACATGCCTCAATGGAAGGTTTCCTCGCTTTCAACAGTAGGTTGTCATCAATGACCTCTGATTGAAAGATTCTATCAAGTGTCTGAATTCAAAACATCTATTCACACTTGGGAGAATGTACTGAGATACCTTAGGGATCATTGAAATTAATGGTGATTCCCTCACACTTGTTAACAATATACATCAATGACTAGTAATCAAGTGGTGTCTACCATGTTCGACGTCAAGACATCTATTCACATTGGTATAATCGTATCGGTTGGGGATTGGAATGAAGACACTGAGAAATTAGGATTCATCATCATAATTTCATATCCTCATGTTGTGATGGAAGATTATTTGGAGTCATGACATGGATCCAAATTGTATGTTTGGTGGCTATGTCCAGTATTGGTTTCGTATAACATGGATCTACTTTGTATGTTCTGTAGCCATGTTCCTCTCTTTATGTCATTGATCATGGATCTACATTGTATTCTTGGTATCCATGACATGGTCATCCTCATGGATTTGCAGTGTATTAGTCAGAAGCCATGATTGAGTAAGAAAAGTCAGTTACTGGTCTTATGTTAGTTGTGAACTAATCTCTTAGTTCCTTTAATATAGGATAAATGTCTAGCAAATTATTTTACCTATCACTTCCTTCTAGATTCATACTTTGGGGGGCATTCTGTTGCACTTGAAAAATCCACTATTTCCTGATTACCCTCTAGAGAGCCTGGTCAGATATTCCTATGCTGACTTTTTCCCATCCTTGGAGAGACTGGAGCTTTTACTTAGTTATGACAGAGCATTGTTAGTGCACTGTCCCGTTGAGAAATGAGCATCAGTGCATTTTGTCTCTTGAAATTAGGTGTCGTTGGTGCTCTTTCCCTATGAGAAAAAAACATCAGAGACTTTTCAACTTAATCCAAAAGCGTTGGTGGAATTAAAACATGATAAAAGAATATTCTATATCCTTCCTCACCTATTGGGATCATATCCTATCCATTTCCTAAGTGAATCTCATCTCATTTGGCCTATAAATGAATCCTTCATGGAGTGAGTGGGAGGAAACCAAAGAAAGCATCCTTATGCTATTTGGACTGAGATCTAGTTTAGAGGAAAGTTTGAGTGAGTCTATGTGTGATGATTTTGTTATAAGTGAGGAGTATTGTAAGTCCATTGTGGAAGACAAAGATCGAAACATTAAGGCCTTGGTTGTAAATTTAACTTCTTTATTCATTAATACAAAAGTGTCCCCCTTTCCCATACTTAATTTGTGTAAGTATCAATTAAATATTGCTAGATTCCTTGATTACTAGCATAGATTTTTAATTTATCATGTTGCTCTCATCGTGTTGTGTTTCATGTTGATCTTTCTTTGCAGGTACTAAAGATTGCATGTAGAACATTGGAACAAGGACAAAAGCATTTAGATCTGAGGTATGAGAGTGGTTTCATGTTAAGTAAATTAACTATATAGGGAAATGATATGATGATGTGGTTTTGTGTTCTATTCTTGTATCATACAGGGTATAGGAACAAGTGGTGTGTACATCGGTTGCATAATTCCTTGAAATAGGAAGTCCAACAGGGTGTGTGTGCTCCACTTTCTTCTGTTGACATGCGAAACATTCCTTCACATGCATCAGAACATAATCTTTAAGGCCCTTCCAAGTAAATCTATCCCTTACCTTCCAGTAAGTTTTCAGAAAACCAAGGTGACCAGCCACTGGTGCATCATGGGTAGCTTCCAAAATATTCCTATTTTGTGCAGATCCAGGCACTGTAAAATTCTGTTTTTGTAGTATATGAGGTCATCATTTATCTTATAATCTTCATTATTCCCCCCCCCCCATCCAAAAATTCACAAACAAGATGATCCTTAGAATATTCAATGGCCAACCGGATCTTCTACTCATTTAGCATATGCAGCAAAGAGAATGTGGGATTACGGGAGAGTGCATGAACCACAACATTCAATTCCCCCTTTCTGTACTCAATGTCAAAATCATATGAATTAACTTTACTCACCCATTTTTGCTTCATGTCATTGATCTCCTTTTGGGTTAGGAAGTGTCTAATACTGTTGTGATCAGTCTTCACAATGAATTTACCTCCTACCAAATACTCTCGGAATTTTTCCAATGCATGATTAATGGCCATCATGTCCTTGTCATATATGGAATACAACCTTTCATGTGGCTGCAATTTTCTGCTCTTGAATGCAATAGGTTGTCTATCTTGCGTCAGGAAAGCTCCAATTCCTTCACAATAAGCATCACATTCCAACAAAGAAGGTTTGGAAAAACCAGGAAAGGAAAGTACTTGATAGCTACCCATTATATCTTTCATCTTCTGGAAATATTTTTTATCCTCCTCAATCCAACTAAATGCATCCTTCTTATTCATATTTGTCAAGGGTGCAGTGTATCAGGAGCATCCTTTGACAAATCTGTGGTAGTAGTTACAAAGGCCAATGAATTCTCTCAATTATTTGAGGCTCTTTGGGCTTGGCCAACCCAAAATGGACTCTATCTTTTCCTGGAGTACCTTGACTCCTTTTTGGCATATCACATGCCCAATATAGAGGAGTTCGTTCATGCCAAACTCACATTTTGACAGCTTAGCAAAGAATGTTTGATCTGCAAGTATTTTGAGTACCACATCCAAGTGGAGCAGGTGCTCCTCCCATGTCCTGCTATAAATCATAATATCATAAAAAAATACAAGGACGTACTTACGTAGCTTCTCACTAAACACTTTATTCATGCATGACTGGAAATTTGCAGGAGCACTAGTCAAGACAAATGGCATCACCAAAAACTCATAGTGACCAAAATGACAACAGAAAGTTGCCTTCTATATGTCTTCCTCCCTCATCCCAATTTGGTGGTACCTGAATCAGAGACCTATCTTGGAGAATACTTTTTCTCCATGCAGCTCATCCATAACCTCATCAATCCAGGGGATTGGGTACCGGTTCTTTGTAGTCTTATTTTTCAAATCCCATTAATCTATAAACATCCTGAGTATTCCAGCCTTCTTCTTCTTCAAAACCATCGAAGAAGAAAAAGGGCCGGAACTTGGTCTAATGAGGCCCAAATCAAGGATCTCCTTGATGGAATTCTCAGGCTCATTGTTGAACCTCTTTGGATTCTTGTAGGGGTGTATTTTTATCGGAAGTTTAGCAACTTCCAACTCAATTATGTGCTCAATTCCATGATCAGGTGGCCTGCCATGTGGAAGATCTTCAAAAACACCCTTGTGCTTGTGTAACATCCTTTTGATGTCTTTGGGATAGTAGGAGACTTTGGTAGTAGTTCCCTCATTACTAATATGGTATTCTGCAACCCATTCAATGTCTCCATGTCTCAAAATGGATCTCATACTGTTGGAATAAATTACTTGGATTGGGTAAGTGTTCATACCCTTAAGAACCAAAGGTTTCCCTTCAACATCCTTTAAACTTAGTTGGGGTACTTTATAATTCATGGAATTTAATCCAATGGAGTACACCCATTGAACTCCTAACACCACTTTGGTGTCTTCCAGATTGACAACATAAAAAATTTCCTTGACGGTGTAGGATCCAATTTTCACTTGCAAATTTGGAATCCACTGATTGCATTCCATGGTATGCTTTTTGGGAATAACCATGGTGAATCCCTCAAAGGACTCAATTTCCAACATCCCTTTTCTCCACCAGGGCTACATCGATAAAATTATGGATGGAACCCCCATCAACAAGGACTATAATTCTTTGTCCTTGCAGTACTCCTTTCAGCCTTAATGTATGGTACCGGGGTACTCCATTGAGTACTGCAATTTTGTTGCTGGGTTGAGGGAGATTCTCCTCTTCCTCAGCTATTTCATATTCTCCATCAGCCATTTCAGCTTCCCCCACTATATCCTCATCAATTTCGGATAATAATTCGATGTAGTGTGCCTTCCCCTTCACACACTTGTGTCTTGGAGCACAAGGTTCTTGGCAGGAAAAATAGATCTTTTTCCTCCTCAATTGATCCCAATCCTTGTAGGAGTAATATCTCTTTCTAGGGGTAGGAAATTTTCTCATGGGAGGTCTTTGATTTAGAAATTTATGAGCTATAGGAGGTATAGGAGGATACTTTATCCTAGGAATTGCACCCTATAGGTATCTATTTCTTCTGATCGCTTCCTACAGAGTTGTGGGTCGTTAAGCTTTAACCAATCCCTTCATTGGTTCATCCAGTCCTTCTGTAAAAAAAAAGATCATCCTTGATTCTGATATATCAGTGACCATTACACCCACCTTTTGTAACTCTGATATGTATGCTTCTGGAGTTCCAACTTGTCTAATGTGAGACAAATCTCGGAAGGAGATATCAGGATCTCTCCGGTCAAACCTTTTTATTAATTTTCTGGTGAACTCCTCGTTGGTGACTACTTGATCATGGAATAGGGTCTTCATGCCATGAAACTGCCAATCAATGGCCTCCCCATCAAGGTGTAAGGATTCCAACTTTATGGCATCCCTTTTTGCCATATGATTCAATTGAAAATGTTTGTCGATTTTTTGGATCCAAGAGCTCATTGAGCATTTGAAAGTGCCATCAAAATATGGCAAGGTGATTTTTCCAATGGAATTATTTCATTTAGAATTATGATATGGAATCCTTGGTGTTACTCTTGTATTCCCCCTATATTGAATATTATATAAATATTTAAATGGCAGAGCCCCTCTGCACTCTTCACTCAAGGTTTGATAAAGAAACAAATTCTCCTCCCATGTAGCAATTGTTTCAGCATGTGCTTCATGGTCTCCCTTAGGGATCTCTAAAAATGTTTGCATAGTAGGTCGGGGATGAAACTTTGGTTCATCTCTATACTATAGAGGAATATTCTGAGGCCCAGTCTTGGAGAAAATAGATCCACCCATGACCTTCCTTTCTTCACATTGGGAACCAATGCTTCTCCCTTCTCCATCTCTAAATCCCAGCTATTTAGCTAGGAATTCTCTAGTATCTTGACCATATTGTTTGATTTTAGTTGAAATGTCTTCCATAACTTTCAATATGATCCTCACAAAGTTTCGAAATGCATCCTTCTCATCTTTTTCCTCATGGAATCTCCCTTCCATAGATTCAACTTCCTCCTCTTGGGGTATCTTTATTTTAGAATCGGAATTGTATTTTGGACCCAGAATGATTATGATAAGAAGCTATGGAGGACCATTCTATGATACCACTGTAATTATCTGAAGTATGATATGCATATCATATAACTAATATTTCTGCAAAATCAATTAAAATTTTTGATATGACACTTGCAGATACTCAGTAAAATTTCACACTAGGGAAATGATGTATGTTTGCTAAGAAATTTGTATGCAAGGGAGATGGAAGGGGTAATAATCCAAATTAAGTTTCAGAATAGGGAACTCACCTTCCATAACAAATTGATATCATATACCATTCAGGTTTCAGAGTCCGCTATGCAGAAACTTAATCCCCCGCTTCAGGGTCACCCAATCGTGAAACTAGGAAGGTTTAGTCAACCCTTTTGACCAGGGGATTGGGGAAAGGAAAAAATATGTTGTATACATTTAAATATCTGAAAATAAATTTTTGGAAATTTCATAATGGTTATGGAAAATATTCGGGAATTTAGGAGTGAATTGGGATTTTTTGGAAATTTTGCACTAGAGAAGTCCTACGCAATGGAGGCTACCAAATCATTGTAAGAACTCATTGAATTTGCAATATGGAAGTATGAATGGATATATGGTTATTTAAGTGACACATATAAACTTAAATAATCTAAAATCATTGGGTGTAACTCTTTTAATTGCAGAAACTAAAAAACTAGTTAATTATAACTAGTGATCTGGCTAGGGTGTAGAATTAAGCATGAGTTTCATAGAATAATGGTTTCAGTATATAAAATGAAATTGGAAAGAGACTAATACAGATTAAATGAAAATATAAAACCTTTCAAACTCATTCCCAATATCAATACTCACTTATAATTGCACTAGAATGCTCAAATCCCTCATTTTCATGACAAATCATGCTTATACATAGAAAAATGAATATGAAATCTGAGTGGGAAGTATGATTGCAAAATTATAGAGATAATTAATAGTATTTATAATATTATACACATTAAATAAAGTTTAATTACTTAACACACCATGATAGGATTCAAAACAATCAGCAGGAGGCACAAAATAAGACAGGAGACTAGCTAGGAGCATAGGTGAAGCTTGGACTTCACTGGAGCTTGAATTTTCTAAGATGAAAGCTAAAATATATGAATGATATGACCTCACTGGATGAAAATTATGTGCTCCACACATGTAATGAGAAATAAATGGGAATAGAGGAGTGGGGAAGGAAGGATTTTGGGCTCATCTCCCAAGGGTCAGAGGTACATCACTCAAAATACTATGCTAACATAAGCATGCATCAATTAATTAATCAACCAAACTAGTAAATGGAGCTTGAATTCTCCTTTAATAGAACTCTGGGTGAACTGCTTAGAAATTAGAGGAATTAGGTGACCAGTGAGAGGAATTCAACACCTAAATCCCTAACCCTAGCCAAGTCATGTTCCCTCCTTTATAAAATTGGAATGTAGGGGCCATTTAGAGATGTTTCCCTGTCCAAATCATCCATCTGACTTAGAAACCATACCCTCCTTAGTCAAAAGTTGATTCTTTTATCCATGGAATATTTTATGTTTTTCCTTGCTTTTGAGACTGAGTCTCCAAAAGGAAACTGTGCCCTCCTTGTCTAATGTTTCCTACTTTTATCTCTCACTACATTTCTGTGGATTTTGGGAACTTTCCCTTTTCCTCCCTAACTACTTTTGTCATAGAGTTTCGAATTCTTTCACCTAGGCAAGTTGACTTTCCCAATGTGCCCCCCTGACATGGAAAGCTTATTTCCACATCATTAAATTGCATAATAAAATAATAATGATAAATAAAAATTAAATACATGCCTCAATAATGTTTATTTAGAAACATTTCCCTAGGCAACTTAATTAATTCCACTTAGTCCCCGTAGGTGTTTAGCATGGTCCACACTTTTGTTGGTCAATTAGGTGGGGACACGACAATGGGTCTCCAACTACCAAGAGGTAAGGGTTGAATTAATAGTCAAGGTGCAGCAGTTCTTCGCTGGGTTCATGGGCCATGTAGGAATAAGGATTTCGACACTATGGCAAGATAAGTTGGGACTATGTACTTAATAACCCTTATGGGTATTCATCCTAAAGAAAAGGATTCACAACCTTTATTTTGTTTGTAGTGTTATACTATGCATTTAGATGTATATGTTGCGGGTTATTTACAAATGGTGGATGCCATTTTTTGACTTACATCCACATATTAATTATCCAATGGCATTTTCGAATGTTTTAATGCGAACCCTTAGGGGTTTGTTCTTACTTGTAGTTATGACTCCCCCAACCTCTCGGTTTATGGTGATAACACTCTATATTTTCAGTTGTACATACCATGAATTTAAATAAGTGATGGATGCCATTTTTATTCAATGGTATTACTTCCATGCATTAATTGTTGGATAATTTCTATTTATGAAATAAACAAATATCTTTGAGATTTTCATTCTAGAGGCAAATCTTTTTACACAGAGCCAAAAGTCTCGGGGTTTATATACCCACGATTAGAGACTACGTGTTTTTATTTAAAGATAGTATTATTGCTAGATCTAATTATTATAATTATTATGTAGATCTATTAGTTATTGTAGTTTATTTATAACGAGTCTACAACTTGGTTTAGTATAAAGAGATTTCCCATCCGAATTTAGTCGTAGCTATTAGTTATTATATTTAGAAATCACATCTGGATATTATATATTATTTAATGTGATCATAGAAAATATCGATCTACATTGGGATGATTTGAGGTTTTAGATGAGATAACTGTTAATTTTACATTTATTTATGCAACTTATAGCTTGGATGATGGGAAGTAAAATCCTCTCGGCTCTACTATGTTCATCCTAGGAAGTTTATAAGCGAGATTCTGCACTTTTTATTTCACTTACTATCTATACAATGGAATTTCCTTTCTATATAGCCATCGTAGCCATAGGAACTATGAAATAGGGTTTTAATTTAAATAAGTTTTAGTTTGAAATAATCGATAGGACAAAGATGAACTTTGTAAAAAGACATCGTCTTCTAGGGAAAGATTAGTTGAAGGAATATGTTTAAGACATGTTAATAGGACATATGAATACATAAATTGAAACATTTAAATAGATCTATAATGGTTTTTGTTTAGATTTCCTGATTATGCTAACATTACAACCAATCTTATTCAAAACTCTGATTCAGGTATGGATGCCCCAAATAGACATTCCTTAAAATATACTAATACCATATATCTACTATTACTTGGTTAATTAAGTTTAGTTTACATTAAAACACAACATAAGATAAGAAAAACAATAGGAACATATGCATATTACAATTTACTATAAAACATAATTACAATTCATATATAAACTTGAGTTTTACTCTAATATTACTCTAATAAGATTAAACCAAATAAGAATATAGAATAGGGAACCTGACACCACTATCGGGAAAACAAAACTGAAAGAGTCGTTCCTCCCAACCAACTCCTAGAGAAGCAAAGTCTCAATTTCTTTAGAACCCCCGAGCATTTTTACTAAACCACAAGGGAAAATATGATCAATACACCATCTCTTGCATTAACAGATCAATTGCTCGTCCATCTCTAGCCTCATGATTGCTAAATGGACATACTATTATATAGTGTTTTACCTAGTACTTGATCATTTATGATCCTCCTTCTCTTTAGCACTCCATAAGGAGTTTTGACCTGATTTTGGGGAGGATGCATATTGCATCGCTTGAGTTGTCACTCACCAGATTTCACCACTTGTATTTTCCCCTTGTGGGTCAGAAAAGACTCTTCCAAGAGCTCTTTCTGTTTTGATTCCTTTCAGTATTTTTATTAATTAATAAATAAGAATAATCCATTACATCCATATTTAGTTTTCTTGTCAAAATATTTAAGAAAAATAAAATAATGAAAATATTCAAAGAATAATAGCTTCCATTAATTTGATGTGTTACATACACCTCCCCTCAGAGGATAACACCATCCTCATATTATTCTTATGTCTTTATTCTTCCATTTACTCATGTTGGAATAGGATTGGATATGCCTGCCACATCATATCACTTTCTAGTTCCAAAGTGGATTCTTCTATACTAAGGTGCTTCCATTGCACCTTAACTTGTATGATGGTATGGTTCCAAAGTAAAATCTCTATCCTGTCGAGAATACACTCTGGTTCCACTTGAAGCTCTCCTTCAGGTTCCACCTATATGAAATTCCATTCAATCACATGAGTAGAATCATGAACATATTTCTTCAAAATGGAAATATGAAAAACATGATGTACTTTAATTGTAGGTGGTAATGCTAACTTATATGCTATCAGTCCTACTTTTGCCAAAATTTCAAAAGGCCCGCAATACATGGGTGCCAATTTTTAATATATTCATAGTATTAGAAAGATTTTCTTGGGTTGTACCTTTATGTACATATTCTCTCCTACCTGGAGCTCTTGAGGAGTTCTTTTCAAATAGAAATAACTATTTTTCATGCCTCAAGAAGCCTTGAAGTTTTGTTGCATATATTTCACTGTTAGTTCCATATCTTTCAATAACTCAGGACCTAACATTAAGCTCTTTCAATGGGACCACTCCAAGAAATTGGAGTGTTACATTTTCATCCGTACATAACTTTAAATGGACTTATTCTAACTGAAAGTTGGAAATGATTGTTATAAGCAATTTCTACTAAGTGTAAGTAATATTCCCACTTACTCAGTTTATCCATTATGTACATTCTAAGCATTTATTCCAGAATTTCATTTTCTCTCTTAGTTTGTCCATCCGTTTGAGGATGATATGCCATGTTGAAATTTAATTGTGTTCCTAGTCCTTTAAACAAGGATTTCCAAAAATTCCCTGTAAACTTTACATCTCTATCTCAGGTTATTACTTTAGGTACGTCATGTAACCTGAAAATCTTTCATAAATATATCAACAATGTTAAAAACCTTATAAGTATATTTAGCAGAATAAAGTGAGATGATTTACTTAATTTTTCCACTACGACCATGATTGAGTCGTGTTGTTTAAAATTCTTAGGTAAACCTGTTATGAAATTCATGTTGATTAATTCCCATTTCCATTCCAGAATGCGTAATGGTTGTAGTAACCATACGGGATGTTGGTGTTCATCCCTTACCTGTTGGCATTCAATGCATCATGCTAAATATTCTGCTACCTCTTTTTCCATATTACGCCAAAAGATGAATTTTCTTATCATAGTGATCATTTTCTGGTATCCAGGGTGTCTTGAATTACGCTCATTTATGTAATTCATCCATAACAGTTATTTTTGTATATGTTGATTTCGGTATATATAATCCACCTTTATGTAGTAATAACCTTCTTCCATCCAGACTAAGACCTGTTTTTATTTGGTTCCTTTCATTTTCTGCACTCTTTTCTTTTAGGTTTTGATATTCTTTCTCAAAATTTTATGCATTTAAGATTTTATTTTGTGTGACGACTTAAAGCGTCCGCAACTTTATTCTATTTTCCTTTTATATTTTATATTTCGAATTCATATTCACTTAAAAATCACAATCACCTAGCATTAAGGTTTTGTTGATCAAACAAGTACTTTAGACTTATGTTATCTACCATTAATCAGAATCTTTTTTTGATGAGGTAGTTTCGCCACATTTTTAGTGCATGTATGATGGAATCAATTTCTAAGTCATGAGTATCATAATTATTCTCATGTTCTTTTAACTTCCTATATTCGTAGGCGATGACATCATTTTCTTGTAATAGTACCTCGCCCAATCCTTCTTTACATGCATCAGTGCATAGGACGAAATCCTTGAAATGATCAACAATTGTTAATATAGGAGTTGTGGTTAATAGATGATTTAGTTTATCAAAACTTTCAGTAGAATTTTCACCCCAATCAAATTTGTTACCTTTCTTCTGCAATGAAGTTATGGGGTAGGTTATCTTAGAAAACCCTTCAATAAATTTTTGGTAATAGACAGTAATCCCCATGAATGATCTTCGGTTTTATACATTCTTTGGGACAGGAGATTTAGTGATAGCCTTAATATTATCAGGGACAAATGGTATTCCATATTTATACACCAGGTGTCCTAGATACTGGATTCTATCTTTAAAGAAGTCGCACTTGTTAAACTTAGCAAACAATTGTTGTTCTCTCAACACTTGTAAAATTATTTTTAAATGAACTTCATGTTCTTGCTTATTCTTAGAGTAAATCAAGATGTCATCAATGAACAAGACTACAAATTTATCTAATTAGTTACTCAAAATACTATTCATTAAGCACATAAAATATTTTGGTGCATTTGTTAAACCAAAGGGAATTATGACGAACTCGTAATGGCCATATTGGGTTCTAAAAGTAGTTTTAAAGATGTCTTCATCTTTGATCCGTACCTGATGGTATCTGAATCTTACATCTATTTTGGAGAAGATGGTTTTCCCTTAGAACATATAAAACAAATAATCTATCCAAGGAAAAATATTTCGATTGTTAATAGTCATCTTTTTTAATTGTTGACAGTGTATGCATAGTCTTAAAATGCCATCATTTTTATTTACGAATAAGACTGGTGCTCCCCAAAGGGAAACAATAGGTTGAATTTCATTTTTATCAAATATTTATTGCAATTGTGATTTAAGTTCAGTAATTTCTATTATATTCATTTGATATGGATATTTTAATGCTGGCACCACCCTCGGTACACGATCGATCATAAAGTCTATCTCCCTTTTTGGAGGTAATCAGGGAACTTCTTCTGAAAATATTTCTTTAAAATATTTTAAGATCGATATATCCTCTATTTTAAGCTAGTTATATTTTTCTTTGTCATCCATTACATAGAATCCAAAAACATTGCATCCCTCATGTACAAATCTTTTCATCTGTAAGGTGGAGACTTCTCTAATGGTAACCTTTTTGGGAATTCCTTTTACATTAATTGTATTTCCATTATCATCCATACATGTAATGGTTTTATTGTAGTAGTTTAACATAAACCTATGTTTTTCTAACCAATCCATTCCTATCAACAAATCATAATATACTAACAGTAAGATATTTAAATCAGCATGTGTATTCAAATCATTCATCTTAATTTCACAGTTTTCCTCATAACTAGTGACTTTGTGTTTGGTTCCTGTGGCTAGTTGTACCATCCAATATTTTTCAAATTTATCTTGTGATAATTTACACAATTCTACAACCCTAGGTGATACATAACTTAAACTTGCACTTGGATAAATTTGTATAGAACTGGTTTGGCCTTTTATTAGACCTTCGATTTCGGCCATTGAAGTTTGATGGTTTGCTTGTCGGTTCTCCAATGTGGCACTGACTATGGGAATGCTTCTCTCCATAACCCCAATTGTAGCATATTCTTGGATTGAGTGAACATTATTAAAAAAATTATTTCTTATGGGGCAGTATTTAAAATAATGTGGCTTGCAACATTCCCAACATTTTAGTGGTTCTCTATGTTCAGTGTTCTTATTAAAGGTTGTGGGTGGTCCTCTTTTATTTGCTGCAGTTTTTTTTTTGTTTAAGGATTTTATAATTATTTCCTTGATACCCTCAGTATTTATTCCAAGTATTTTTGTAAAACTTGGTATTCTTCTTTCCTTTATCAAATTTATCACGTATTTTAGTTTTCTAGTTAGGTATATTTTCTCTTTTATTCTTATTCTTATCATAACATAAGTTCACTTTTCTCATTGCCTCTTCCAGAATTTCTGGATTGTCATACTCAATCCTCTCTTTGAAAATAAGAGGAAGACAACTAAGAAAACACTGTCTTTTTTGTTTTTTGTCAATTATATAAGGCACATAACGAAGTAAACTTAAGTTATTTTATGGTCATATAACCTAATCTTAATTCGTAAAATTCCTTATCTTTTTCTTCGTAATACTGTTCAGAAATATACTTTTGTTTAAAATGTTTCTTGAATGTTCTCCATGTTACACAACATTCTTTTATACCTTTCAATTTTTTTATGTCCTTCCACTAGATATCTGCTTTCGCTGTTAAGTTATAGATAGCCATTTTTTCCTTTAATTCATTGGAATAGTTATAAATCTGGAAATATTTATTCATTCCAGATATCCAAGGTTTCGCTTCTTCTTCTTTCTTAATCTCTCCGTTAAACATAGGAGCTTTTATCCTTTTGAATTCACCAAAAAATTCTTCATAAGGTTTATATTTATTTTTCTTAAATTATTGTCACTGATTTCACTAGAATCTTTATGTTCTTTTGTATTGTGCTTGGATGATTCCTCACTTGAAGATTCAATCTCATGTTTGGAAAATTCCAGTTTTTTTTCCTTACATTTTTAAGGTGTATCTTTTGTCATGTTAAGTTTAGGTTCTTTATTTTTCTCTCTTTCATTATTGTGTAGTTTAGACAACATAATTCTATTCAACTATTCTTGTGCTTTCAGAATACATATGTTATCTTGTTTAACTCTTTTTAATTCTTCTCTTAATTCTTTAAACGGTTTGTTGTAATTTAGAAGGGTTAACGGTTTCGACTTTCATTAAGATTTACCCATATTTCACCCTCCCTTAGATTACCCTCTTTAATGTTCACTAGATTTATAGGATGAGATTCCTCTTTGAAGACATTCCTACATCTGCCATAATTTCCTGGAAAAACAAATTTATTCTTCTCTTCTAGTTTGTAAGACAATCAAACCACAATAGGATAAATTTAGTTTTCTTGTTTTATTAGTTTCATTGTTGGGATTGTTTAGGCCAAGTGTTGTAACCATGTTGTGATACGATTATGCCAAAAACCTAAAAATTCCAATAATAATAAAAATCATTTTAATCCTTTAACCTAGTAAATAGCATAACATGTATATTTTGGTCGTAGCATGAAGCACATTGCCGTTATGTGTAAAATAACTCATAATTGGTTCTTACTTGAATGGACAGGTTAAAATTCATACATCATTTACATACAGGTGACGATGAAACTAACACCACACCTTAAGGTGACATTATTAATCCTTTTTATGTTTCAATACTAGGGATTTTATTTACCACTACAAGGGTTTAACATCCCTTAATTTTGTAAATAAAAAAAATATTATTTACTGCATGTAATATTAGCAAAATCCTAGATAAATACTTGGAGGGATGTTATTACTGATATTTCCTTTTTGTCGTGCATTACTTTCATCGTGTAATTAAGTTATTATTAGCATACTTTAAGAGTGATCTGTCGATATGACTTTATTTTATGACACAAGCACACTATCTATAATTCGCTTGTCATCGTGAGGTTGTTTTATCATTCTCGTTTGTTTCTTTCTAAAACTTGAGCTGCACAGTGAAAAAAATCCATGGTCTTACTTGATCGTCATGACTAATGCATAAATTCCCCGAATTCTCTTATGAACAGGTTGTTGAGATAATTCGTCACTACCATTACATGACATGCATATTCTAAGACGATTACATAGTGTAACAGAAACACTAAACTAAGGTTTGGTTAGATATCTATCACTAAACCCTTTTTTTTTTCTTTAATATATAGTAACCAATTTTATCATTGTAGGAGTTTTACCTTATCTATCCTAAAGGCCTAACTTATCCTTGCAAAACTTACATACAATGTAAATAAAACCTTATAATAGAAGTTGTACATTACACTACTTCCTATCGTGGTAAAAATATATCAAAGGTATTGGGTATGGAGTTTGAAAGGATGGTTTGATAGTTTGTTTTTATAATGATGTTGAAGTCATACCAAAACGAAGTTATGACAAGGGTGTGCTTTTAAGGTGGGCCATGTGAAAATTCTACAGCTTCTAACTGTCATCCACCAGAACAATTAAACCCTAGGGTTTGAGGATTTTTGTGGGATGAGTCCATCACTTTGTTGAGTTTTTGGAAAATGTATTGGTTTTTATTTTGAAACAATTCTCATCTTCTTCTACTCTGCTATGCATTTAATCCCATAGTGAGAAACAATGATAGAGTCACTATCCTTGGTCTTTGACTCCCGTTGCTTCGTTATAAAAGGGTTTCGATCTTTGATTGGGTTTTCTCATAGAGTCCACTCTTGTTGAAGAATTCTAACTTTATTTGCACCTCTGAATCATTTTCCTTCTTTTACCTTATTTTTCGTTATTAACAAATCTATCACTTGGTTCTGCAGGTAAAACATAGGTTTGGGACAGTCTTAGTTTGGAAGTCAAGTGGAAGAGTCTTCCAAATGGTAAGATCTATGGTTAACCTTGCATGTCTTTGAGAATTTGAAACTTATTTTCATAGAATGTAACATTTGGAATTTTAACTTGTATCACCTGCCATTATGGAGGTGAGTTAAATGTTTTGGTATAAATGGAAATTTGTAATGCTTGTGGAGTCTTTTCAAAAGACTAAGCCACTGTGCAATTTATGTTAATTTTAAAGACTGATATGGTAGTGCTTCTATTATTTACATTTTTTTGTACATACCTTCATTTATTCTAACCTGCAAGGGTTTTGTATTTTAATTACGATGTGTTGGAGTATCGGTACAACCTCCACATGGTATAACCATCGCACCTCTAGGAATATAAAACAAGATTACTAACCACCACTCCTGGTGATAGGGCCTTGTGTTGGGTTTCAAATGATCATCATCTTCTGTAGGTTTTGGTGTAACGACAAACCTTACATGGTATCAGAGCATAGGTCTCAGGTTCAATTCCCCTGAGCTACACCGGAGGCGGGGTGTTGGAGTATTTATACAACCTCCACATGGTATAACTGTTGCACATCTGGGAATATAAAACAAGTGGACTAACACCACTCCTGGTGATAGGGCCTTGTACTGGGTTTCAAATTTTCATCATTATCTACAAGTTTTGGCGTAATGAAAAACCTTACATGGTGTTTATAAGTTAAGGTCATAAGCCCTTATTTGTCAACTTTAGTTCTTGGGTATAGAATCTACTTCAAAACCCATAGTTTATTATTAAGTGTTAACCATTGGTAGCATCAAGGTTTCTTTCTTGGGACCATTCACTATGTGATAAAAATCATCTTTGATCTCGGTGTAAAATAGAACTTAAATTCTACCTCGGTTTTAATGGAAAACTTGTAAAAATGTTGTTAGTAGGGTATGGCCTGAGAGGGGTTTTCATATTGCTTAGATTTGGTTTTTAATATCTAGTTTTGAAGTAAATTTTACTTGACAATATTCTTTGGGATATCGACCAATGTCGCAATACTTTACTACTTATGAATAAAATAAAGGTTTCACTTATGGAATAAATCCATATAATTGAAGATGGTTATGTAGCTTTCTCTCGATTATACTTTGGGTTAACAAGTCTCTATTGTAACTTTGTATAGTTTTATTTTATGTGGAGCAATGCTCGTCTGTTTGTCTTAATTTAGAAAGTTTCGCCACTTCGTTTATAAAATGGAATTTACTTACAGACAAGTAGTAGAGGAGTTTGATGATGAGGCTATAATCCTGTTGGTTTTAACCTAGAAATACTACGAAGAAAAGTTTGTGGAGTATTTTTCCTACAAAACAGTTGTTAAGAGAAGGTCCTTCATGCTTGTACTATTTTTATTTACTTAGACTTATTATTCAACTCTATGAGATTCTACAGCAAATTCTCATGCACTTAGATTTTTGTTTAACCATACTTGCATTTATATCTTATGATTATCTTGAAGATAGTTTGTAATTTGTGTTATTATTCTATTGGATCAATGGTTCTAAGGTTTCAATGTTTTTTTTTAAAACTGTAAATCCTTACTCTAATTATTCAGTTTTGTTTAGGTAATCTTTTTAATAAATCCAGAGACTGTTTGATATTTTGTTTTGTAGACAAATAATGTAGAAACAACACCAATTTAAATCAGAATCCTGTAACCAGTGCTAACATTTGTTGATGATCTCTATGTGGTGTTACATTAATAGTTTAGCTTAGCATTATAATGATCTTAAGTGAACTCTGGTTATTTTAGATTGATACTCGAATTGATTAAGGAGAAACAAATTTGTCTTTAAAATATTAGTATAAACAGAGTATCTGAGATGAAATTGGATTAGATCATTTATATTGATAAAGCTGTTAGAGGATAAAGGATTTGGGAGAAGTAAATAATTGATGTATATACAAAGAAAGGACTCTGTAATTTATTCTAGCTCCTAAACTTACTATAATTGAAAGTTTGGTTTTAATAATTGTTAATTGTTTTCTATTTGGACCTGGAACAATAGCTGGTAATTTCTAACTGTAAGTATATTGTACACATTAAGTAAGTAATGTACATCCTATTGTTTGTAAATAACGATCATGCATCATTATGTACAATTAATTGCATAACATCATATCTTCTACTTCACATAATTCATGTTTCCTTGTACTAGAGTACGTCACTTTGGTGAGAGGAAACATACAAGGGATAGTTTATTTTAATTTCTAAATCAATCAACCTCTATCCAATGCTAAATTATACAATCATGGATAAATTTATCTATAAACTATAACTTCATTCTAAACAGTTTAAAGTTTTCTCAAGTAGAAATAAACAATGTATTAAAAATTATTAGAGTTGGAACCTAGAATTGTTGCAAAGAAATGGGACCAAGACCCAAGGGAGACTATTCCACCCAACCTTTTCCTTAAGCATCCAAATCACTTTCTTAGGACCCCCAAGATTGCTCACTGTACCACTAGGACGAAGATCTCTGCTACCCAACAAACTTCTACAACTTACCACTCAACAACAAACTTATCTCAACAATTCACTTTAGATATCCCCTCATCAAATTCTTTGTGTGCCTGACTTTTCTGTTTGCATCAATCACAAAGTTCATTCTCTTAGAAATCAGAATGAGTGGTGAGCCCTCCTTCTCAATTTGATGGTTTATATAAGATTGCCTAGGTCTTTGGGTTAGTTTTGGAATTTAATGAGACACCCACCTTAGTTCCTCCTCTCAGGGAACATGACCACTTTTTTAGGGATTATGCTCATGCAATAGCTAGAAAGTGAATCTTAGTGCTTCCACTTGTCAACCACCTTTCTACAGCTACTCCTTCCTCCTAGTTGGAAGTGAACATTCATTTAACAGTCTCCCCTGAATAGGTGTCTCCTTTTATTAATTATTAAAAATAAACAATTCTTTAATTACAGTCATCCTTGACCCACTAGGTCTCATAAAATTTACAATAAAAATTAAGATAAGTTTTTGGCTGAAATAAATAATAAATAATTTTATTTTTTTCGGTTTTGGGTATGTTACAAAGGGGTGAAGGTATCCAACCTTAGATTACGTGTGTGGTGCATAAAGGCCCTAACATGAGATATGGTTTGAGGGATATAAAGTGTTTATTATGGTAAAGAAGGTTTTGGGACTATGGTGCTAACACCATAGTCGTGACTTGGGCATAAAACATTGTTGATGTTTATAATATGGTGTGACCCATAAACTTTTCGGGAGATACAAGGTGATTTCCATGCATATGTTTTGGATTTTTCTTGCGACATTAACTCCTAGTTGTGAGTTAACAGTGTAGGAAGACGTTTAATGGATAGTTAATATGTGTGTCCAAGATGAATCTCATCCCTCCACCTGTCACAATCGCTAGAAAGGGTTTTTACAGGGGTTTATTAGGATTTGATTATGTTTTGGTTTTTTATTCTCACACTAGATGGTTTGTAATTGTTCTTGGAAGAAAAATATTAGCCATTTCATGACTGCTTACATGTCTTCATCAAGCATCTTACATAGTTCGCCAAAGAAATTTATTTATGTGTTTTGAGGTAAATTTGAGGTTTTCATCAGTTTTAAAGGCGACCAGATGGCCTCAGCCTTATTGGTTCACTGTGGAGAAGAAGAAAAACAACATTCCACTCATTTTACCAGGTATAAACAAATCTCGGTTTGGTTCCACTTAATTTCAAAATTTGTTCTTAGAAAGGCATAACCAAAATATCTGACTAGGGTTTGCTTCAACGTTTGCAAGAAGAAGAGTGATAAGAGCGTCTAGGAAGAGATGACCCTTGGCCCTCTTTGTATTTGTATAAGGTAAGGTTTTAAGCTCAATTATCATCATTATTTTTAAAGCTTTCAATAGTTATGAAGAGGTTTTAACTACATTGTGTGTAATGCAGGTTATGAGAAGGCCGAAGAGAGTTGTGACACAGTCACCTCCTCTCGGTCTTGTTACTTTAAAAGCCAAAGGTGAGTGAAAAACTCCTACTCTGCTTAAACATAACCAACCAATGTTTTCTTTGCAAGCTACTGACATTACTTGGTTATTTTATTTTGCATGTAGCCTCTCGATGTGAATGCTCCTCGGTTAGCAATAATGGGTTGCCAACAACCAAGAGGTAAGGGTTGAATTAATAGTTAGGGTGCAACGGTTCTTCATTGGGTTCGTGGGCCATGTAGGAACATGGATTTCTCCACTATTGCAAGATAAGTTGGGACTGTGTACTCAATAACCCTCATGGGTATTCATCATAAAGAAATGGATTCACAGCCTTTCTTTTGTTTGTAGCATTATACTATGCATTCAAATGTATACATTGCAGGTTATTTACAAATGGTGGATGTCATTCTTGGACTGGCAGCCACGTATTGTTTATCCAATAGAATTCTTGAATTTTTTAATATGAACCCTTAGGATTATGTGCTCTCTTGTAGTTATGACTCCCGCAACCTCTTTGTTTAGGGTGATAATACTCCATCTTTTTAGTTGTACATACCATAATTTAAATAAGTGATGGATGTCATTTTATTCAATGGTCTTACTACCACACATTAATTTTTTGATGGTTTCTATTTATGAAATAAATGAAAATCTTTGATATTTTGATTTTGTAGAGGAAAATATTTTTAGACAGAGCCAAAAGTCTCAGGGTTTAGATACCCGCGATTAGATACCGCGTGTTTGTATTTAAAGAATGTATTATTGCTAGATCTTATTATTATAATTATTATGTAGATATGTGAGTTATTGTAGTGGATTTATAATGAGTCTGCAACTTGATTTAGTATAAATGGGTTTCCCATCTGACTTCAGTCGTAGTTGTTAGTTATTAGATTTAGAAATCACATCTGGATATTATATATTATTTAATGCGATTGTAGCAAATCTCAATCTGCGTTGGGATAATTTAAGGTTTTAGATGAGATAACTTTCAATTTTACTCTTATGAACTCAGATATTTATTTATGCGACTTATAGATTGGAGGATGGGAAGTAAAATCCTTCTGTCTCTACTATGTTTATCCTATGAAGTTTATAAGAGACAGTCTGCACTCTTTATTTCATTTACTATCTATAAAATGTAATTTCATTTCTATAAAGTCATCATAGCCATATGAACTCTGAAATAGGGTTTTAATTTAAATAAGTTTTAGTTTGAAATAGTTGATAGGACATAGATGAACTCTGTAAAATAAATCATCTTCTAGGGAAATATTAGTTGAACGAATACATTTAAAATATGTTAATAGGACATGCAGGCATAAAATGAAACATTTAACTAGATCTATAATGGTTTTTTGTCATATTTCCTAATTGTGATAACATTACAAACAATCATATTCAGAACTCTAATTTGGGTATGGATGCCCCAAACAAAGATTCCTTATACTAAGACCATATATCTACGATGACTCAGCTAATGAAGTTCATTTTACATTAAAAGACAACATAAGATAAGAAAAATAAAAGGAACATATGCATATTACCATTTATTGTAAAACATAATTACGATTCATATATAAACTTGAATTTTACTATAATATTACTCTAATAAGATTAAAACAAATAGAACATATGATATAGAACCTACCAGCACTATCGAGGAAAACATAACTAAAAGAGTGTTCCTCCTAACCAGCTTCGGGAGTAGCCAAGTCTCACTTGCTCTAGAACCCCTGAGCATGTTTGTTGAACCACACGGAAAAAACACGATCAATGTGACATCTCTTTAATTAACTGATCAATTCCTCGTCCATCGCTAACCTCCTGCTTTATATAGTATTTTTCTTAGGACTTTCTCATTTATGAGCCTCCTTCTCACTCCGCAAGGAGTTTTGACCTCACTTCTGATTAATTTTAGTATTTTGTTTTAATTAATAAATAAGAATTATTTGTTATATCCATTTAGACTTTTCTTGTCAAAATATTTAAGAAAAATAAAATAATTAGAATATTCAAAGAATAATAGTTTCCATTAATTGGATGTGTTACACTTAATCAAGATGCATTTAAGCATAACAATATACTAGGACAATGAAATGAATCCATATTGTACACTCATTACACTTGGGTTAATCTTGTTGATTAGCACAAGTGAGTCCAAAATATGAGATAATATCTAAATGCCTATCAACATAATAATGTGGTATAAATGGTTTAAATTTTGAAAAAAAAAATTATTATTATTAAAATTATAAGTTAATAAAATAATAATAATAATAAAGTAGGTAAAAACTAAAAATTAAACATTTTAAACATAAACATTTTTAAATCTAAAAAATATCTCAAATAGATCTATAAGAAAAGAAAATATTATTATTAAAATTATAATAAAAGTAGTGATGATAATGTCCACTTATACTAAATTTGGCTTATGAGATCTTAAGAATTTGAAACATTAAAATCTTTATAAAAATCTCAAATATCTAGAACTATAATATATTATTATTTATAATAATAATGATGTTACTTAAGTTTTTTTTTTTTTAATTTTAAATTTTTGTTTTCAACTTTAAAATCATGATTTCTTGTTTTTCAAGAAATGTATTCTAACAAAGTATTTATTTAACTTCAACTTAACAATCATGTGAATATATTTTTTTTATTGATCATACCAACATATTACTAAAATAATTTCATATTAGTAATTAAATTTACACTTAAGTTTAGTATTAATATAAAAAAATTATTATTATGAAAAAAATGACACACAAGTTGAAGTTGATTAAATAGTAAAAAACCCAAATAAATAATCAAAAGAGCACTTTATTACCTAATTATAATTACACTTAAAAGTATCATATATATATCAGTATAATATAAATAATTAAAACATATAATTAAATATAAATAAGAGACATAATCTCCTCATATAAATTATAATACAAGTAATTATAATATAAGAAAGTATACATTATTTGTATTAAAATAATGGACATGAGCTTATTTTATATAATTGATTAAAAAATAAGATAAATATAACTTTAAAGAAATTATAATACAAGTAATTATAATATAAGAAGGTATACATTATTTGTATTAAAATAATCGACATGACCTTATTCTATATAATTATGTAAGAATAAGATAAATATAAGTTTTAAAAAATGTATTTGTTCTATATTAATATTTATAATTTATTTAAAAAATAAGAAAAATATAAGTTTAAAGATGTATATTTGTTGAATTAATATGTAAGATGTATAGGTAATTTGTTGAACTAGGGTGAGAAGCCTAATAACCAAATCTCCCAACCACCAAAGCAAAACTCCATATACATCTTTTATATATATAAATTAAAAAGCGAGGTAAATATATTTTGTGGTTTTTAATTATCATATAATTTATTTATATTATATTTATAAATAACAAACATATATGAGATATGATATTCCTTCATTTTAAATAGAATTGAGATTTGTGAAAAAAGAAAAGGATTAATATTTATAATTTATCTAAACAGTGAGAAAAATATAAGTTGAAAGATGTATATTTTTTGAATTAATATGTATGGTGTATAGTCAATTTTTCTTTGGCTTATTTAGTTAAGGAATGGGTCTCATCAACTAAATAATCTTGATTCAATTCCCTTAGATGTGAGCTAATAGAGAAAAGAAGCCTAAAATTAAACCAATTAGAAGTTGATTTTGATGATTTTTTAAAATTAAAAATGGCTCCTTCAAATCACATAAATTGGAGCAAACAAAAAATATTTATAATATACATTTATAATTTTAAATCACTAAATATATATGAATTCAATTAATAAATATGTTATAAATTAACTAAGACAATTATCTTATATATATAATTTAAATTAAAAAATTAATTAAATATATTTTGTAGTTTCTTTTATTATATATATAATTTAAGTATATTATATTTATACCTAAGTAACCCATATGGGATATGATATTACTTCATTTTAAATGGAATTGGTATGTGTAAAAATAATGATTTTATTAAATTGGAGCAAACAAAAATATACTTATAATATGTATTTATAATTTTTAAATCATTATTATATATAAATTTAATTAATAACTATGTTATAAATTAATTAAAAATAATTATTATATATATAATTTAAATTAAAAAATTAATTAAATATATTTTGTAGTTTTAATTATAATCATATATATGTAAGTATATATTTATAATTTTTAAACCATTATTATATATATAAATTTAATTAATAACTATGTTATAAATTAACTAAAAACAATTATTATATATATGTAATTTAAATTAAAAAATTAATTAAATATATTTTGTAGTTTTAATTATCATATGTAATTATATATTTATAATTTTTGAATCATTATTATATATATAAATGTAATTAATAACTATGTTATAAATTAACTAAAAACAATTATTAAATATATTTTATAGTTTTAATTATGATATATATATAATTTAAGTATATTAAATTAATACCTAACTAAGCCATATGAGATATGATATTACCTCATTTTAAATGGAATTGGAATCTGTAAAAAAGAAATGTTTTTATATTAATAAAAGTTATTCCAATATATCATAGAATCATAGTTTGACAATATATTTTAGATAAAAGAATATATCCCATAAACAACTTTTATGAGTCGGAGACAATCTTTTGACAAACTCATTAAATTAAACATATTTATAAAATTTGATATGATTTTGCATAATATGATTATTGATTTAACTAAAATAAAAATCAATGAAGGCACTTCAAAACACTTTGAAGCAAAATAAAGCGATAAATTCAAAAGCACAGTGTGATCGTATTATTCGTCTATTTTAGTGCGTTGCTTCTATCACCTTTGTCGTTTTCAAAAGAACAAAGTATAAGTTGCAGTGACATCCTGCAAGCTTCCTAAAAAATGGTAAGTGCCAAAATTGTTGAGAAAAGATTGATTGATCTTGCGCTGAAATAATATAAACATTTGAAGACAAACGATTTTCCATCATGACAGTGAGAAAGGCGATGAACTGCTAAAATCTAAATGGTGGGAAGGACAAAATTCCTGGTCTTATCATGAGCAAGAGTTCACAAAGAAGGAAATGCAAAGATCAGATCAAAGCAGGAAGTGCAAAGATCATTCTGGTTGCAAGGACTTGAACTGACGGGACACCAGAGGATGAAAATTGTTATTCTCCAATTAAGTTCACGTGGAGCGCAGCTCACCATTAACAAAGGTTTTGTCTGTGTGAAAAAGATAGGTAAAGATCAAATCATGTTTGGCGTCATTCTTTTTCAAAATACCATCATGAAGGTAAAGATCAAGATCAGTATCAATTTCTTGTGAGTGCCACTAGGGTTGGAAAGGAAGGGAGCACAAAGCAACCCTAAGGTTCTACTATATAATGCATTTTGAATGCACTAAAGATATGTATATCTGTATGATGACTGTGAAATACAGAGCTGAGCTGAGTGCTTTTCTGTATAAGAAGAACTCTAACCTTCTGTTTTGTTTAGAAATGTGAGAAGAACTCGAACTTTTTGTTTTGTTTAGAAATGTGAAATTGTGTACACATGGCTTCATTATTAACTGATGTTTTCAAAAGTTTAACACCAGAGGAAAACTCAACCTTTGATATCAGCTCAATGCAAGATGTGCCTGACAATTATATATGGTGTGAGGATATTGATCCTCCCCATAGTTCTGGTAATGAGAATGATATAATCCCAGTGATAGATTTGCAGGGGCTTTGGCGAGAAGAAGAAGAAGAAAATATCATAGAACAGATTGGTTCTGCTTGTAAGAAGTGGGGCTTCATGCAAATTATCAATCATGGTGTATCTGAAAAGCTTCTGGAGAACATTAACATACAAGGACGTGGGCTGTTTTCACTCCCATTCGAGCAAAAGCTCAAGGCTAAAAGAGCTCCAGATGGAATAACTGGTTATGGAGTTGCAAGGATCTCACCTTTCTTCAGTAAACTCATGTGGTCGGAGGGGTTTACTTCTGTGGCATCACCCATGGAAGATGCCAAGAAACTGTGGCCTGAAGATCATCAGCACTTTTGGTAATAAGTCATAGTTAGGCTTTTGTATTTCACTTTCGTTGCAACACTTTTGGTAATAAGTCATAGTTAGGTTTTTGTATTTCACTTTGGTTGCAACTTAGATTTATCATAGTTTCCAATATGATAAACATTAAATAGGTTTTTGTTTTTCACTTTAGTTGCAACTTAGATTTATCTTAATTTTCAATATAATAAATATTAAATAGTTTTTTTGTTTTTCATTTTGGTTGTAACTTATATTTATCTTAGTTTTTAATATAATAAATATTAAATAAGTGTTTGTATAGGTTTTTGTTTTACACTTTGGTTGCAATTTAGAATGATTTTAATTTACAATATAATAAATATTAAATAGGTTTTTGTTTTTTTACTTTAATGCACCTTAGATTTATTTTTATTTCTAATATAATAAATATCAAGTTGAAATATAAATTTAGATTTTAGGCTTTATATATATATATTTTTTAATTTTGATGTTTTTATATATTTAGATTGATTTTATATTTATAATAAAAAGAGCCAATTTATTTTTATAAAATATTTATTTATTTATCTAAATTTTTAAATTAAAATAAAATTTATTATTATTATTAATAAATTGATAGCTTTTATTATACTTTTAATATAAAAACATAAAATATCTTATCAAGGTTATCCATTATTTAAAAAAAAAATATCATAATAAAATTTATTTATATTAATTTTATTTGTTAAATATATAAAAATTATCATCTTAATGATTAAAGCAAATTGAAATTAAAAATTTACAATAATGATTAAACCAAATTCTAATTAAAAATTTACAATAATTTCCATTTTTGTAAGGATTGCTTTATATAAAGATTGTTTTTACTTAGTGAGAGATGTTTAATGTGGTAAGTGAACACAACAATATATATATATATAAACACAACTTCAAAACTTTTGTAAGGATTGCTTTTACTAATGTTTTTATGTAAAGATTGCTTTTACTTATTGAAAAATGCTTAATATAGTAAATGAAAACAATAATTAAAAAAAATATATAATTTTGTTTTTTATGAATACAACTCCAAAACTTTGTAAAATAATATTCATTTAAATAAAAATTTATTTTTATTTATTAAAAAAATGTTTTAAAAAATATGTGAAAACTACATCTACATCCCAACATAGATACCTTAAGTCTCCCAGTAACATACTTGCTTACCTTGTTCAATAAAAGCATCAATAATAATAAAATGTTTAATAAATATGTTTCATTAAACGCATCAATAAATAATAAAATGTTTCCAAAAATATCTTATAAGTCTCTTAACAGTTTGCTTTTACTTTCACTGTTCACTGAATTGGAGATAAGTGAAAACAAGAAGTTGCTATAAGAAGTTCAAGTCTCCCAACAACATACTTGCCCTGTTCACTGCAAGCTTCAAACATCTTACCATAAAAGTTTGTCCCAACCCTGTTCACTGAAAGCTTCAATAATAATAAATTGTCTTTTTATGTATGCCTTTTACAAAAGAGATGCTTTAAAATAGCTGCTGATTCTATGCATGGCAAGAAACTTGCCCAGTAATGTATAAACTTATTCAATAATGTATGTGTACAGTGAAATAAATGAATTATTGAAACTTTTCCAATAATGCGTATATATGTGTAGCGAAGTAACAGAAGAATACGACCATGCAATGAAGAAACTTGTCAAGAAGATGATGTCGTTGATAGGAAGAAGTCTGGGGTTAAGTACAGGAGATTTCATGAGGCGGTGCAGAATTCATGATGATAATTATGGCAAAGCACTGCAGGCAGGAGCTTTACAGATGAATTATTATCCTCCATGTCCACAGCCCTTGAGAACGATGGGTTTGGCACCTCACACAGACTCTGCTTGTCTGACTATTCTTTATCAAGGTGAAGTTGCAGGCCTGCAAATTCAACAGAGAGGACAATGGGTAACAGTTCCTGCTATTCCCAATGCATTGGTGGTGAACGTTGGGGACCTGCTGCAGGTAAGAATAATTGCAGCTAAAAGATAGTTGGGAGTTGTTTGCTGTGATTTGAACATGAATCTTTTATTTTAAATCTGAAATGTTAAACTGATATGTACACGTTGTTTCCATTGCAGATCCTAAGTAATGGAAGATATAAAAGTAGATTACACAGAGCAGTGGCTAACAGAAGCAAAAGCAGACTTTCTATTGCATATCTGTGGGGTCCTCCACCTCGTGATGTTATCATGCCAGTCCCACAGCTAGTGGATTCCAAGCATCCGCTGTTATACAAATCACTAACATGGAATGAATATTTGGTTGCAAAAGCTATACATTTCGATCAAGCTCTGCAATTATTCTCCTACAGTACTAGTCTGCCATGTGATGAAAACATGTCTTTCTAATTTAACGCCATTGTACAAAGTTATATAACAAATGAGATTCTTATGTAATTATTCCCAACATGTAAATAGTTATACCAACTTATTTGGTTCTGTACCAGCACAACTACTACACAAAACAACGTACCTGTTGTTATATGGCGTTGTATGATTGGATGGTTTGTGAATAGAGAAACGAGTTGCACTGTACAGTTCACTGTAGTTTGAATGAGATTTGTTCCATGTACTCAAAGGTAAATGGCTGCCTTTATTATGAAATAAATATAACTTATTTATTATAATAAATAAGTTTTAAAAGGCTACACTATTCAAGATAATTGCTATGGACCAAAAGGCTATTCTGGTTTGTTAATGGTGTTAGTTCTACAAAGAGTCGAAACCTTTTCATAGATTCTATGAGATTTCCTATGAACCAGAAGGCTATATAATAGGTTGTTAAGGGTGTTAGCTGTACAACTAGTTAACGTATTCAGTTCTGAATGGTTATTAGCGAAGATATCTAGACTCAATAATATGAAATAACAAACAGTTATGCAAGAGCTTGAAGCTAGTGGTTATGTACATACAAGCAGTTTGAATCCGAAATTTAATTTATTTTTTCTTAATGAATCCTTGTAACCTACTTGGCATTTGTAATTTGTAACCTACTTTGCATTTAAAATTTAGCAGGTTGATAGTTGATTTCCATAAAAGCATTTGAAACAGTGCCCCCCAAAAAAATTAGAGCTAGAAGCGTGGCTTCTTAATTCTATAGACAAATTGAAGGATACAGAGTAAGGTGAGTAAACATTTGAAATCAGAGTTAGGAGCGTTGCCTCTGAATTCTATAGACAAATTGAAGGATACATGAGGAGGGTGAGTTCGTATCCCCAAGGAAACTACAAAGAGAAGGTGACTAAATAGTGGTGCAATTTGTTAAATAACAATCTCGATAAAAAAGAAGGTGACTAAATAGTGGTGCAATTTGTTAAATAACAATCTCGATAATCACTTGTGTTGGATAGACAAGAGATTTTAACCATACACACAACTAGAACTAAGAGATCAGAAACAGAGCATACATTTGCAGGAGATTTCAACCATACACACAACAAGAAATAAGATTAGAAATAGAGCACACACAGCTATAACTAGTTTAATATTCTGCTACAACTGGTTTAATATTATGCATACAAAGCTACAACTGGTTTAATATTCCGCAACTAGAGCTTCCAAGCTCTTCTTCATTAACAAAAAATATCTTTCTTTGCATACATTAGAATGAGACTTCATACAGATAAGTAAATTCTAGACTAGTTTGGGAAGTTTCCAGCATTAATTACCTAAATGTATTTAAAACTATCACTTCTAATGTCACGTACATCACTTCAAAACTACAAGTACTGGTTTAAGTATGTCAAAGACACATTGACTTGTTTAATTATGTCACAAGTATGTCAAAGAAACATTGACTTGTTTACTCACAGGAAGAAATTACTCCTTCCTACACTCCTCCTTAATTTCTTCCTTGTACATTTTATGACTACCTATACCTAGATCATTTGTTTGATTTACAAATTTATCTCTTGCCAGCTGCTTATCTAAGATATCACTCAATAGGTCTTGAGATTTACAAAAATTCAAACATATTTATCCATTGCTTACAAGAGTGTGTGCAAACTAATGAGGGTCTCTTTTGACACGTTACATGCAATAGAAAACTGAAAAAAACAGGCATCCATCAACTTACATGGATGTTTTGTGACAAACACAATGAATCTTGCCATGAGTAAAAAAAATGAAATGTAGGAAATTGAATGATGTTTCCAAATATATAATTATTTTCTATTGAAAATGTTCTTAACTATATAAAGTTATATCAATTTTAAGGGACACTTTTTATTTTTGGGACAAATTATAAGGTATATGTTTTCGTGGTTGCATCCTTTGAGTGCCTAAATGATGGGATCAACTTACGAAAACTGGTAAACATATAGAGAACACATAGTACTAGTGCATGACTATTTTTCCAAAAATAAAAATAATATTTTTTATTTACTTTTTAATTATCTAAGTGATTAAACCTCGAAAACAATATATCAATTGTGGGTGTGGCGTTTGAATGTCTTAATGAAATTATTTGGAACCAAGTTTTTTATAGCATGTAGAGGTTGGTGTTCTTTAGTGCACCATACAATTTGTTTTTTAAATGGCTGAGAAACAGAAGAGATATGGACGAAACATTAATAGTGTGTTTTTTGAAATGAAGAGTGATAACACGAGGAAAATAAGAAAAAATAGAAAAAATATATATATTCTTGTTAAAAATTAAATATTTGGAATATGAAAAAAAAATTATATCTGTTTCTAAAATTTTATAAAAAATGGAGGCATGCAGCATACTGTAAACAACGACTAAACACGAGCATATTGAAAATTTGGATGTAATGCTCAATTAGCCATGGTTTATCATACTCCAAGGCATAGGCATGATGAATCCAAAGCAAAGTCTGGAGTATACACATAGGCATAAGAATTCCAAGCTAGCATGGGTGGAGGTTCGGCCATAGTGGCACTAAATGCGCTCGTATTTTGTTTAAAATTAAATTTGTGTTCCTACTAAAGGTAAACGCGTGTGCATTATATTAATGCAAAACGTGCACAAATTTTGTAAGTATATACTGTGTTCATGTTGTGGAATCCTATAACTTTACATTTGATTAATTTTCCATTATAATAATATTTGTCTTATTTTATGTCACCCCCACCACCCTCTTCCCCCCAAATCTTATTAACCTCCCCCCCCACCCCCTCCACTCTCTCCCTAACACACCACTGCCCCATTCTCTCTCTCTCTCTCTCTCACACACACACACACACGCCTATATCTCCCCCTACCACTAATACATGTATTCCCCCCCCAAACCCCTAACCCTTTCTCTTTACCTCTAACTCTTAAACACCTCCTATTGTTCTATCTCTAATCACATCGCGCCCCCCTGAACCCCGAACACCTCCTTTCATCTCTCTCTTTCTCTTATTCACACACACACACACATCCCCCTAATAGCTCTCTCTCACTCCTAACACCTAGCACCTCTCTCTTTATCTCTACTCTCTCTCACTCCCCAACTCATCCAACTATGCTTATCCCCCACCCCCCTATCTCTTTCCCAACTCTCTCTCTCTCTCTCTCTCTCTCTCACAAACACCCACATCACACATCCACGAGTCACCACCTATTACTAACACCCCCCCTCTTTCACCCAATTCTTACTAATCCCCATCCTCCTCTCCCTACCTATAACTATGCTGCTCCTTCTCTCTCTCTCTCCCCCACTTATCTCTGTTACAAACCCCTTCTCCACTCTCACTCACTCCCCAACCTGTGACACCTAACAACCCCCTCCCCAACCCCTAAATCCCATCCACCCACACACACACATCTATAGGTCTCCCACTACCTCTAAACCCCCTCCTCCTTCTACCTCCAACCGCACTCTTATTCCCCCTAAGTCTAATCCAACCCAATCCCTTCAATCCCCTAAAAACCCACCACTCTCTCTCTCTCTCTCTCTCTCTCTCTCTCCCCTATGCCTCTCC
>LPNX010933538.1:92134-106576 GCA_001517045.1 Pseudotsuga menziesii
CACCTCTAACCCATTAACACTCCCTCTCCATGTCTACCCCTAACCCCTTACCACCCCCCAAACCTTTTAATGGTACCATCACCAAACCAAACACTATAGTTACATAATGTGTGCATGTTTATGCCAATAACAACACATGCACATTTGTTTCAATAAAAAACATGGGCGCGCTATTATGATTAAAAACATATATGTCTTATTATCACATATGCCCCTAACCCCCCAAACTTTTTATTACATCCCCTCTACAATAGCTAGACAACTCCACATTAATATAACCCCCCCACCAAACTCCTAACACCCCCCTTCCTATCTCGCTCTCTGTCACATGCACACACACACACATCCCTATGTCTCCCCTTACCACTAACATCCCCCTCCCCCCTCTCTCTCTCACACACACAGGAACACATCCCTATGTCCCCCCCTACCACTAACACCCTGCTCCTCTATTTCTCCCCCCCTCCAATCTTCCCCCTTAACTTTGTTAACACCAAAAATTGTTCACCTAGCTCTCTATGGTCCAAACCATAATGATACATCATTATCCCACCATTATTTCCACCATTTTGACCTTCACAACTAAAATTCCACCAAATAGGGTCCAAAACATTATTATTCATCCCCCCATAAATGAAGGGAAGTTGTGCATTTATTGTGACTTATCCCCACTCTCTCCAAAAATGACCAAAAACCATAAAATGAGAATGGGTAAAAAACCATGGACAAATACCATGCACAATAATATACCATGGGTCAAAAAACCTTGGATTATCCTATAAATACATTGTGAAGGTCTCCCGAGGAGCGCTTTTGAACTTTTCACTTGTCACCTTTCGCCATTATTCTCATACTTTTTCCATATCATTCCCACAGTGTATGTTGAGCTTGCTCCATAACCACTTGGAACCATTCCCCCTTTTGTGACAACCATTACTGGAGATGACTAGGGAACCAAACTGTGGAGCCGATGAACCATTTCCTCATACAGATGCAGTGGCCCACATTACTGAAAGGTATGCCTGACATTTCTTTTTGTTAGTTAGATAAAAAATATAAAAATAAAAAAAATATTGTTATTGTTACTGTTTTTATTTGTTATTTCAAGACAAAGTTGAGAGATCCTTCACACCATGAACTCTATGTTATGATTCGATTGATCTAGGGTAGGTGCCTTTGCATATAGTAGGGGAGAAATCCACACTAAAGTTTTGGCAACTCCACTTGGTTGATCCTTTCAGATCTTTGTTTTTGCAAGTGTTTCTACTATTTTTTTATACTTGGGTACCTTCAACCGTCACTAATATGACCCCCTTGCCACAAATCTAAACCAATGTTATCTCAATGCCTACTCCCCCCCCCAACCCAAGTCGACATCCTTTTTTGCAAAAATCCTCACTTATGGTCTGATCACACTTATTTAGGATAAATCTATGACCTGGTCGCACCTTTTTTCCTGATAAGTGCAACATGGGTTGTACCTTCTACCCTAATACGTGCGACCTGGACCATATCTACAAATCACACTTGTCTCAGCTCCCAGAGCAACCCTGGTCGCTACTATGACCCAGTTTTATCTGAACGGTCATGCATAAACCCCCGTTTTGTGTGACATGAGCCTATATGCTGATTTTATGTCTTGATCACTATTGTTTTATAGTTGGGTGTGACCCCGATTGCATATGTTATTTCAACAAGTGAAACCTACATTTTTTTAGTTCTTTTTGGTGTTTGAGACCCTTTTTCAAGACCCACTGTTTGTGTTCTACCCCTTCACGACCTATTTCTTGCCATATATGGTCCATTATAGACTCCTACTTATTTTTGTGGTCCTATTCACCTTGTATGTGATCCCCTTTAGTCGGGATTAATAGTTAAGGCCCCCTATGTGTTTCCTACAACCTTATCAGTTCCTTAGGTGCTCATTTACTTGTGTACATTTTATTTTTTGGAAGAATTAGTTATTTTTGCATGATATTTACTGTCATTTACTATTATTTATCTACATTTTCATCTCAACTATGATATCATTGGGGTTTATACATTACATATCACTTGTGCACACATCTCACACCCTAATGTAAAACGCTTGGTTCATGACCCCAACCTAGCCTAAAAATTAACTTAACTCAACCAACATTGTAGCCTTATTTGAGGACCAAATCAATCTTGTAGTTAAGTTAGGACATTGGGGATATGCATCCAAATATCACCCATTCATCACTCACATTTGAGACATAGCTGTTTTCCTTTAGGGTACCAAAATACTCTTGTACTTGTTGACATGGTCACGACGATTCTGTCGGAGAGCCCTCCAATACATGGGAGTAATCCACAATGAAGAGGTTCCTAAAGTTAGTGTGGAATATCGCACTCCATTCTGCATCGAAGGCTAACCCTTCATAGTCCTCATCATGATGCCAGAGTGTATTGAGTGTCGAGGGCCAAAGGGATGAAGTGCCAAGAAACCGCTCTAGACGTTTCATGAACAAGGTAGCCTAGTTTCCATTCTATCTAGGGATCTTGTACTCGAGGTCCCTCTCAGTAGTGGGATTCTCTTATCCTATTTTTCTTTCATTATATGTTGTTTCATTGGGATTTCATCACCTATGAGAGGATACAATTTGTGAGGGGCTTGCATCTTATAGCTAGGAGTTTGCTTGCATTTATACCCCATAGGTTTGTGCACCATTTTATTTATAGGTAGTGTTTCTTGTTAGATTTATGGCCACTTTTGTTGTAGAATTGCATGTTGTAACATGCTTTTGGAGTTGAGTTTTAGAGCTTGCTTTTTTTTCGGTGAGTCATCATTTGTATGCTCTCCTTCTACACACTCGAATGTAGTTGTATTTTTGAGCCTTTGTTTTAGACTCTTACACCAACGTTCATTACACAACACACCATCACATCATCATTGCTCCACCATGCTACTTGCATAGAATCAGGGAGAATACCTCATAGTTCGGTTCCTTGAACCATCATCATTGGATCCATATTTGACATCATTCACCACCTTCAGAGCCAAATACTACCTCTAATTTAGATTCAAATTCTTATCAATCCGAACCTACCTTGTTCACCGCCCCATCTATCCCCATGGTTGGTGCACCTCCTAACCCCTTTCAGGAGGGTCGACTGATAGTGGGCTCCTGTCTGTTCCACCCATTGTTTCGTGTATCCCTTCTGCTGGACCAATAGGTCTTTGTCATAGTGGACCCATTTCCATCGCACACGCTACTACTGGTACACTACCCACTAGTGGTGGCCCCACTCTAGCCACCGTGGTTCCTATCATACCACCATTCATGCATGGGGGCATTTTACCTTCTAATTCCATTTTGGATATTCCTACCATTCATTTTTGGATATTCCTACCATTCCATTGAATAATCCTATCATTGGAAGTCATCTTTACCCCCCCATTTACCCATAGGAACTACATTCCTGCTAGTTTCAACACCATTGTTGGCTCTTCCTGATCCAGTCTCGACTCTAGTTTACCATTCATAGATAGTCTCAACCTACCTAATTTGGAACGGTTGAAAAATGACCCCATTCATCATAACCCATTATATACTCCCATTCCCACCAAACTCCCATTAGACATCCCTAAGTTTGAGGGAAAGGTGGGAGATAACTCCCAAAACCACATCATGTCATTCCACTTATTGTGTTCATCTAACAACATAGTGGATGATTCTATTTGATTGCGGATATTCCACTGCACACTCACAAGTATTGTGGCCAAATGGTATGTTGAATTCCCTGATGCCACTTACCCAAAATGTTCCTCATTAGTCTCGATGTTTCTCTAGTACTTCCAGTTACCCATTCATTATGATGAGGGTTTGGAAATCCTATTATCATGCAGAAAAAACACAACTACCCATATCATAGATCATATCCATGAGTGGCGTCATTGCCGTAGCTTGTGTAAGATAAAGTTATATGATAGGATTTTCCTATATTGGTTTCTCAAAATGTTACAAAAACAATCCACCTTAGTACCATGGTCATATACCTTAGGAACATTTCATTATCTTCCATGCAATGTTCTATGGTATAGACTTAGGGATATTGATCATTTACTGATAGTTGATGCACTCATAGTTGATCATTCTCCACAATTGAGGCACTCCAGGTTGATAATTCTGACAACCCAAGAGCCCACATTGATTACAATCAACTAGTATGTTCTCCTCCATCCCCAATTTCAGGGATTGTGTTTGACTAGAGGTGCTAGTGCATGAATTAGGTGATTTTTAGCCTTCCTTGGGAATTTATTGCCTCCTTGAACCACTCCCACTCACCCATGTGCTCACCCACACCTTTCATACCTCCATTTATGTTCCATCATGCCTTTCCCATGATAACACATGCATTTGTGACCATTTTAGATGATTAGGAAGCTCATTGGTCCACCTAGGGGGGTTTGATGGTTAAATCTTGAGCTGACACTTATATGCATCCAGATGGCCTCCAAGGCCTCACGATTTTTCCCTATTGTAGTATATATCTGATCCATACATAGTTACATGTTGGACAATCATAATAATATATGTTATAGACCTCATGTGTGTATGTAATTTTCACTCCTACTTAACAAATCCTTATAACCTACTTTAATTTTTTTTTCTTAATGAATCCTTATAACCTACTTTTCATTTGTAATTTTTAACCTACTTTGCATTTAAAATTTAGTAGGTTGATAGTTTATTTTCATAAAATCATCTGAAACAGTGCTAAAAAAAAAAGAGCTACAAGCATTGCTTCTTCTTAATTCTATAGACAAATTGAAGGATACATGAGTAAGGTGAGTAAACATTTTAAATCAGAGTTATCAGCATTGCATATGAATTCTATAGACAAATTGAAGGATACACAAGGAGGGTGAGTTCTTATCCCTAAGGAAACTACAAAAAGAAGGTGAATAAATAGTGGTGCAATTTGTTAAATAACAATCTCTATAATCACTTGTGTTGGATAGACAAGAGATTTTAACCATACACACAACAAGAACTAAGAGATAAAAAACAGAGCATACATTGGAAGGAGATTTCAACCATACACACAACAAGAACTAAGATTATAAATAGAGCACACACAACTACAGCTAGTTTAATGTTCTGCATACACAACTACAACTGGTTTAATATTATGCATACAAAGCTACAACTAGTTTAATATTATGCAACTAGAGACTCCAAGCTCTTCTTCATTAACAAAAAATCTTTTTCTTTGCATACATTAGAGTGAAACTTGATACATATAAGTAAATTATAGACTAGTTTGGGAAGTTTACGTAAATGTATTTAAAACTATCACTTCTAATGTTAGAGCTTGTACATCATTTCAAAACACAAGTACTTCTTTAAGTATGTCAAAGACACATTGACTTGTTTAATTATGTTACACGAACAAATTACTCCTTCCTATACTCCCCCTTAATTTCTTCCTTATACATTTCATGACTACCTATACCTAGATCATTCGTTTGATTTACAAATTTATCTCTTTCTAGTGGCTTAGCGAAGATATCACTCAATAGGTCTTGAGATTTACAAAAATTCAAACATATTCATCCATTTCTTACAAGGGTGTGTGCAAGCTAACGAGGGTCTCTTTTGACATGTTACATGCAATAGAAAACATAAAAAAACAAGCATCCATCAACTTACATGGATATTTTGTGACACAGATAATCAATCTTGCAATGAGTAAAAAAAAGGAAATGTAGGAAATTGAATGATGTTTCCAAATATATAATTATTTTCTATTGAAAATGTTCTTAACTATATAAAGTTACATCTATTTTAATGGACACTTTTTATTTTTGGGAGAAATTATAAGGTATATGTTTTTGCAGGTGCATCATTTGAGTAACTAAATGATGGGATCAACTTACGAAAATGGGTAGACATATGGAGAATAGATAGTACTAGTGCATGACTATTTTTCCAAAAATAAAAATACTAGTTTTTATTTATTTTTTAATTATCTAAGTGATTAAACCTCAAAAACAATATGTCAATTGTGGCTGTAGCATTTAAATGTATTAATGAAATTATTTGGAAACAAGTTTTTTATAGCATGTAGAGGTCGGTGTTCTTTAGTGCACCATACTTTTTTTTTTTAAATGGTTGAGAAACAGAAGAGATATGGATGAAACATTAATAGTGTGTTTTTTGAATTGAGGAGTGATAATACAAGGTAAATAAGAAAAAAATAGAAATATATATATATATATTCTTGTTAAAAATTAAATATTTGGAATCTGCAAAAAAAACCATATATGTTTCTAAAATTTTATAAAAAAATGGAGGTGTGCAGCATACTGTAACCAACGGCTAAACACGAGCATATTGAAAATTTGGATGTAATACTCAATTAGCCATGGTTTATCATACTCTAAGGCATATACATGATGAATTCGAAGCAAATTCTGAAGCAGACACATAGGCATAAGAATTCCACACTAGCATGGGTGGATGTTTGGCCATAGTGGCACTAAACGCACTCGTGTTTTGTTTAAAATTAAATTTGCAATCCCGCTAAAGATAAATGCATGTGCATTATATTAATGCAAAATGCGCACACGTTTTGTAAGTATATAAGGGTGAATCCATGAAGATGGGTGTCTATTTTGGGGAGTCTTATGAGAAAATAAATTTGATTTTTTCATGTTTTTCAACTTTGGGCGAACAAAAGTGATAATTTCGTTTAGAATTTCATTTTAAAGTAAAAACAAAAATTTTAGAGAATTATGTTAGCTTTCTATTCATAATATTTTGAATTTTTTTTATTGAGATTTGATATGTCGTTTCGGAAAATGTTTGACAGTGTGTCCTTATGAAATGAAAGGACTAAAAAATAGTCATGTTTGGTTGCATCCGTAAAATCATTGCTAAAGTTGTGTTTTGCAAAAAAAAAATATGCTACGACAATCTACACACAATATACTATTGTGATGACATGATAACTTTGTAACCAACGGATCTATATACTAATTATAATATTTTTTTGAATTTGATCAATGGGAAAACCTTGTCGGTTTTAAACATGTTTTTGGTTGTGCCACTTATCTCTCAATTGACTATAAAACTTAAAAATATACGAATACCCTTTTGAAGTAGACACTCCAATTAAGCGCACTATATTTGTTTCAATTTTTTTGGTGGTGTATTTTTAAATTTATATATTTTTCATTTCACTGCATTTTGAAAGAGATAAAACTAAACTTGACACATGTTAAGAAGGAAAAATAAATAAAAATATCGGATCTCACCTATACACAACAAAATCTATACCTACGGAAAGTAGATTTAATGATGAAACTAAAGGTATCAAGTTCAACAGTCAATTTGTAGTGTAAGGCATCCATTTTACCTTCTAAAAATGGAGAAACCTGAAAACTATGCAGGTTATAGGTTTCAAAGGTTATTCGTCCGAACAATGTTTTTCCGTAACGGAGATGTTACTAGCAAGGTTGTTCAGCCGAAAAAATAAGTGCAAAAAAAAAATTCGTCGGTCGGAAAAAAAAATCATATAAGTAAAACGAAAGAGTCTCATTATTTTTGCAACTCTTCATTTTGTATAAGTAAAATGAAAGAGCCTCATTATTTTCACACCTCTTCATTTCGTATAAGTAAAATGAAAGAGCCTCATTATTTTCTCACCTCTTCATTTCGTATAAGTAAAAATATTTTTGAAGGGGTTTTCAAAGGAGATTTCTTTTGCCAAAGGTTTTTTTTTACAACGTATTCTTTCTCTTATTTATTAAGGGGTACATTCAAAGAGTTTTTTCCCAAGGCACTTTTGCCAAAGATTTTGTGTTCTAAAGTACTTTTGAAAAGAAGTTATTTATTTGCAAAAAGTTTTTTCATAGAGTTTTTTTCCAAGATATTTTTCCAAAGTAGGTTATTTCTTTGCAATGGGTTTTTTTCCAAAGAGGTTTTTTTTTCAGGGTATTTTTCCAAATGAGTTATTTCTTTGCAAGGGGTTTTTTTCAAAATTTTTATTTTCCAAGGTATTTTTGCAAAGTAGGTTATTTGCAATGGGTTTTTTCCAAAGAGATTTTTTGCAAAGTATTTTTGCAAATGAGTTTTTTCTTTCAAAATATTTATATAAGTTGTTTCTTCAAATAAGATTTTTTTTCAAAGAGTTTTTTTTTTTCCAATTGTTTTACAATGAAGATTTCTTTACAAGGTGTTCTTATTTTTTTCCAAGGGTTTTTCAAAAGGAGATTAAGTAATCATGGGAAATAAAAGAAACCGTTAAAAAAAAGTGATCATAAACATGATGAAAATGCTAATAGGGAAAAATAAAAACTCAGAAATACAGCCAAAAGAGCAAGGGTTGAAGAAACGGAAGAAATAATTGAAGATATAAGAAAAGATTTACATGACACTGTTGATGAATTATAAATTGAAAATAGGGTACAAGAAGAACAAATGGAAGTTGAAGAGACCATTGTTGAAGATGTAAATAGTGATTTACATGTTAATGTTGATGAAGTCAATATTGAAGATCAAAACCAAGATCCAGAAATTGGATCTGGTATGTAAATATCATGTATTTTCGAAATGCATTTTTTATAATGAATTGTATTTTTTGACATATGTTAAATTAAATTTAACTTGATGTATAGGTACTTTCACCATTGATGATGAAATGTTAGAAGACATTGATTGCGACAAATATGGATAAAAATTACCCATACATGTTGCACGATATCGTGGTACAAAAAGTTATGATGATATTCTCAAGGATTGTTAAATAGCAGGACAAGTGCAAATTTTGAGATGTTTAATGGTGTCCAAGAAGTTAGAAGGTGCTACGTCATTATTGGGTATTCACAAGGTGACAAAAGAGTCAAAACTGAAACATAATGTGATAGAAAATATAGGTGATGCAATAATTTTTTTTGGGAAATCCAGAAAGAAATATACCAATGCTGCACTTAGAGCAATTCAAACAACAATTGTTTCAGCTAGTACTAGAGAAAAACGTTTGACAACACAACTAGCATAAGCAATTGGAACCTCAAGAAAGACATTATACAAACATAGTAAATTTAGAATGCAAATAGATGAAAATGATGAAGTTGATTGCTGGGTATTTATTCATAGACAACCTTACAAAGATAGAATGGAAGAAGGTGTTAAATATATTGTATAGAAATATTGGTTGGAATGTGCTCGAGTTTCACCAAATTCAAGGGATGTGATATAACAAAGAGTATCATGAAATGTATATGAAAGTCGTCCAAAACATTCCTAAAATTCTCAACATTCAAACCTATCAAAACTTCCTAACATTACTAACATTTCCTAACATTCATTTCTAACATTAACATTCCCCATTCCCACATTCACTCCTAACATTCCCCATGTTCATTCTTAACATTAACATTCCTCATATATTCATTCTTAACATTAACATTCCTCATATTCGGTCTTAACAAATTGGATTGCGCCTATCAAAACTTCCTAACATTCCTAACATTTACATATACATGTATATAATCCAAAAACAATGTCTAAGATCAATGTATATATGTATATAATCCAAAAAAACAATCATGAACATGTGAGTTCAATGTACATGTATATAATTAAAAAAACAGTCATGAACATGTGATTTCAATGTACATGTATATAATCCAAAAAAACAATCATGAACATGTGTATAATCCTAAAATTAAGCTCCTCGATGTCTGAATCAAAGAAGTCCACCACTATCCTCCACTAGGGTCTTCCCTTGGACTCATAACAATCTGAAACATGTATAAAAACAAATTATGAATATCATAAATTATTTAAACAATTTTAAACTAAAATAAAAAAATTAAATCATTAAACTAATATATAGAAGAACAATACAATTATTAACAAAATTACCTCAAATTCTCTATCATTCAATGGAGTCTTCCCTTTCCCTCTAAAAGGTGGAAAAGACCAAAGTTGCAACATGTATAAAAATTGTTTATAAATCTTACAGACTATTTAAACTATTTTAAACTTAAATAAAAAAATAAAATATTAAACTTACAATTCCACCACTATCCTCCAATGGAGTCTCCCCTTTGCCTCGAAAGATTGAAGAGACCCAAGCTTCAACATATATACAAGCAATTTAAAAATGTAAAAAAATATTTAAACTATTTAAACTTACATATCAGAGAACGATTTGGGTAATAGTACATACCTTGAAGAAGAAACAAGTAAAAGCATTACTACTTCTGCTTCCTCTAAATTTTATGTGTAGATGTGTAGATATCAGTCGAGGAGTAATTGGATTCATAGATTTGATCAATCATATCTATAATTCCAAATACTCTATGACCCATGTCTACAAATAAAGATAAATGACCCTTCTTTATATCCATGACACTGCGACCATAGATGATAAGGGGAAATCATCTCTATCACTATCGCCACGTCGATGATCAGATGAATGTGAAGTATACAATAATCTTGAATCCAGAGGTGAAGTTGATAATCTTCAATTTTCATTTCGAAAACCAACTCCCGAAAAATGTGATGACCTCTTACGCTTTTGTCTCAAAGGCTGCTCTCTTTCAATTGGATATGATATCTACAAGTTTACAGAAATATCAATTTCTACATGTTAATTAATCAACTTCAAAGACCTGGCTACTATAAAAACTAAGATTTCAATAAGGACCTAGATATCCCTAATATTATCTAATAGTTCTTTAAATTATTATAGCTAATTTATTATCTGTTTCCATTTGATATGATATCTACAAGATTACACAAATCAACTCATATCATGTTCAAATTCTACATGTTAATTCCTCATCTTCAAAGACCTAGCCACTAAAAAAATAACTTTTTAATAAAGACCTATATGTCCTTAATATTATCTAATATATCAACTCATAACATATTCAAATTCTGCATGTTAATGCCTCAACTTCAGAGAACTAGCTACTATAAAAACTAAGTTTTTATTACCTAGATGTCCCTCATATTATCTAATAGTTCTTAAAATGAAAATAGCTACACTATTGTTGGATGTATGAGAAATTAATGTAGAAATATATGTGTTTTAGATTTTTAAAACTACGCTTTTAATAAAAACCTAAATATCTCTAATATTATCTAATAGTTCTTAAAATGAAAATAGCTACACTATTGTTGGATGTATGAGAAATTAATGTAGCAATCTCTATGTTTTTTATGTATTTTAGATTTTTAAAATTAATGGAACGAATATCATCAAATATGAAATTAAAGCTACATTTCTTTATGTCAACTGCAAATATTTTCATTATTCCATAAAATCATAAAAATATCCCTTATGCTAAGTAAACTGATCATAGTCAGAGTTGATGAACTCTGCATGGACAAAGTTGATGAACTCTACATGGACAGAGTTCATCAACTTTGTCCACATGGACAAAGTTAAGTTCATCACCCCATGTGAATAGAGTTCATCAACTCTTTCCATGGACAGAGTATTCATTCATGAACTTTGTCCATGGACAGATTTAATACAAATATATTCCTTATTATGCCTATGAACTTAGATTAAAATTAAAAAAAAATGCACAATATCTTATTATAATAGTAAGTATAAACTGTAACTAATAAGCATTATACAAGTTATATGTTTCTTTTATGATTTAGATTAAAAATACATAAGATCAAACAGATTGGTAATCAGAAAATTTGATGTTTTATGTGTAATAATGTTTTTTTTATGATTTATATTAAACCTACTAAAATACGTTTTTCCAAGTAAAGTTATCAGGGAAATAGTTGATGAACTCTGCATGAACTATGTTTTGCTAAGTATAATCCATTGTCTTGTCTATTTGGATAGAGTTGATGAACTCTGTCCAAATGGACATAGTTCATCAACTCTGTCCATTTGGAGAGAGTTCTTCAACTTTGTCCATCTAGATAGATTTCATGAACTGTCCATTTGAGTGTTGATCAACTCTGTCCAAATGGATAGACTTCATCAACTTTGTCCATTTTATTTAAATTATTAAATATAATTTTAGTTAAAAATATTTCATTCTAATTAAAATAGATTATATCAAATTCTAAAAACATATAATTTATAATTAAGATTAACAAAAATTTGTTGATGGTCATGAATAAAAAAACCCTTTAGATTACAATTTAAAAAGCAATCAATTTGACTCATAGCATTGGGTGATAAAAAAAAATGGAATCCTACCTCGAGACTTTCTGTCCAAATGGACAGAGTTCATCAACTCTGTCCAAATGGATAGAGTTGATCAACTCTGTCCACATTTGGATAGAGTTCATCAACACTGTCAATTTGGACAGAGTTCAACTCTGTCCATCTATCTCCCCATTGTCAACCAGGTTTAAAGCATCTATTCATAATCAACCACTTTATAGTACCTTCTTTGTTATGAATTAAATAATCATAGCAAGAGGCCTAGAGAGCTTCCATAATATTGCATTGGGGACAGGTATCCATTTTCATCTTGTTAATTTGGCAGATTACCATATAAAATACATTTTTAAAACTTTAATAAAGAGGACAACAGCGTTAAGAGCATGGATTTTTGAACTGGTTTAATCAATTTTTTATTAAAGTCTTCTGAACTCTATCCAAATGGATAGAGTTGATGAACTTTGTCCAAATGTGGGCAGAGTTCATCAACTCTGTACAAATGTGGACAGAGTTCATCAACTCTGTTAACATGGATAGAGTTCATGGACGACTACCTTCATCATATACGTATTAACTAAAATTAAAATTATAAGAATTATACACTACTCATTAACATATGCAAACTTTAACTCTGCAATACTACGACGAAAATTGAATATAAGCCATTGACTACAACAAGAGATAAATCACATATTCAACGTTTCAGATTATAAAAGAAATTGCATAAACATTTACCTGACAAGGGGTAGCATAGGAAGAACAGACCAAGAACAGACCCTCCAAGAAAATACCACAAACACCCCCACGAAGTGACCTCCATGAACAAACCTCCATGCCGAACAGACCTCAACGTGGAACAGACCACCACAAAGAGACCTCCACAAACAAACCTCAACGCCAAGAGGAAACTAGACAGTGTTTGGCCTCCACGTCGAATAGACCATCATGACCTCCATGTTGAACAAACCATCACGAAGCGACCTCTGCGCTGAACAAACCATCACGAAGCGACCTCCACGAACAGACCTCCACATCGAGAGGAAACTAGATAGGTAGCAGGGTGCCAGGATGGCGTATGTACATGTCAGGAGGAACAGTGACATGGACGGGGATGACGAAAAACAACCAATAAATTGGGTGGAAGGAGAAACACGACAGGATGAGGACAAATGATTGCAGGCGAAAACAATGAAAATGGGGTTGGAGCTAACCTTTTATGCGGAATAATTATTCGTCTGAACAATTATTTGGCCCAATAATTATTCGGCCGAACAATTATTCGGTCGAATAATTATTCGGCCGAACAATTATTGGGCCGAATAATTGTTTGGCCGAATAATTATTGGGTCGAATAAGTATTGAAATGACCGTAAAAATTACTGGTCGGCTATGCGTTCTGTCAAATTAAATGGTTCACCATTAAAGGTTATTTGGCCGAATAAAGGATTCGTTATTCATCCAAATAATTATAATTATTTGGTCAAATAAATATAGTTATTCAGCTGAATAATGTCTGCTATGTTGTTTGGGCACCCGATTCTCACTGAAGTGTTACCCAACTTCGCAATTTTCACCCATAACACGTGCATGTTGTGGAATCCTATAACTTTACATTTGATTACTTTTTCAATTATAATAATATTTGTCATATTTTATGTTCCCTGCACCACCCTCTTCCCCCTAAATCTTACTAACCCCCCCCCCCCCCCCCCCCCCCCCTCCTCTCTCTCCCTAACACACCCCCGCCCCATTTTCTCTCTCTCTCTCTCTCACACACACACACACACACACAAACACATGCCTATATCTCCCCCTACCACTAACACATGTATGCCCCCCACAAACCCTTAACCCTTGCTATCTACCTCTAAATCTTAAACACCCCCTATTGTTGTATCTCTAATCATATAGCACCCCCCCAAACCCCAAACACCTCCCTTCATATCTCTCTCTCTCTCTCTCTCTCACACACACGCATCCCCCTAACATCTCTCTCTCACTCCTAACACCTAACACCTCTCTCTCTATCTCCACTCTCTCTCACTCCCCAACTCATCCAACTACACTTAGCCCCCACCCCTCTATCTCTTTCCCATCCCTTCGTCTTTCTCTCTCTCTCTCACACACACACAGATACCCACATCACACATCCACATGTAACCACCTATTACTAATACGCCCCCTCTTTCCCCAATTCTTACTAACCCCCCTCCTCCTCCTCTCCCTACCTCTAACTCCGTTGCTCCTTCTCTCTCTCTCCCC
>LPNX010933550.1:14679-137614 GCA_001517045.1 Pseudotsuga menziesii
ACCCTCATCCTCATCATCATCACAATGGTCATCATCACCCTCATCATGATGATGATGATGATCATCATCATCACCCTCATCATCATCATCATCATCATCATCATCACCCTCATCCTTGTCATCTTCATCATGGTCATCATCATCATAATCATCACCCTCATCCTCATCATCATCATCATAGTCATCATCCTCCTCATCATCAACATCATTGTTCATCATCATCTTCATCGGCACCCTCATCCTCATCATCCTCATCCTCATCATCATCACCATCCTCATCATCATCATCATCATCCTCATCCTCATCATCGTCATCATCATCATCACCCTTTGTCCTCATCATCATCATCATCATTATCACCCTCATCCTCATCCTCATCATCATAGTCATCATGCTTCTCATCATCACCATCATTGTTCATCATCATCTTCATCGTCACCCTCATCCCCATCATCATCACCATCCTCATCGTCATCATCATCCTCACCATCATCATCATCATCATCACCCTCATCCTCATCCTCCTCATCATGGTCATCATCATCAGCGTCATCATCATCATCACCCTCATCCTCATCATCATCCTCCTCATCATCACCATCATTGTTCATCATCATCTTCATAAGCATAGATAAATGTAAATTGCATATATTCAGTGAGCACTAAATCGCATATGCGATATATCCCATATGCACTAAATCGCATATGCATTTTGGAGAACATGTAAAAAACCTGCCCGTTCATTAAAAAGAATTGTATCAATATCGCATATGTGATATATCAGAGGTGCGTTATATCACATATGCGATATGTGTTGTATAAAAAACGTTGGGTTGCGTGCTGCGGGCCAGGTTTACTGTATGAAAAGACATAATTCATCTGAACCCGCACACAGAGAACTGTTCAATGTGCAATTTAATAATTACTTACATAATTCCATAGTTTTGTACAGGTTTGGGTGGATTTCAATGGGGAATTTACGTAATAGAGGTTGAAAGTCAGCAAGGAAGGTGCTTACACCGGAAGAAGCAGAAAATAGAAAGGAAAAAAACAGGGAAGATTCAAGAAATAGTAGGCATTCATTACATGAGCAAATAGTTTCCATGCCCCCTCAACAGATACCTGACGTAGAGGCTGAGGAATATAATGCAACATTAAAGGAAGTTAGTTATATAGAAGTTGATATTATTGATCCATTAGTAAACGGACAATCTTGTGAAGAGTTCAATAATTATGTTACTCCTGATGCAAATGTGACTCAGCAACAACCATGGTTGGTGGTTCAATCTCCTAATCGAAGTTGTCAGCCTATAGTGGATGTAAATGTCACTCCAGTATTTCAAATGGCAACAAATTTTGCATCAAAAAGAAAGAGAACTCCTAAACGAATACAAGTGGACGAGAATGGATTGAATTCCATGGAAGGTAAGGTGGCTAAACGCACTATCCTTCACCATTGTTCTCAAATAATGAAACAATATTTTGATAACAAATCCGAAGCCGGTAAATGCTAATTGTTTTTAGCTTTGCTTAAATCTAGAAATATGGCAACTGTTAGAAGAAATTTAGGCATAACAACAGTGAAGAATATCGAATCAAGTAATCACATTGTTAAATCTCTTGCTGTTGCATTCACATCGATTGGTAAAAAAACTCATTCACAAGACTGTAATGTGGCTCGTCGTGTATTGGCTGAATCAATTGTATGTAGATCCACAAGACAACGTCGTTTACTTAAATGAACATCACAAATTGTGCCTTTACATCCAAAGACACTTAAAAAATATTCAGTAAGAAGAGACAACCTTGATGTAGAGGGACAAATGGAAACATTATGGGCATTTAGTGGTAGGTTTCCCCGCAAAGACATGAAGTTAGTTGAAGCAGTGAAAGGCCTAGTGCAAACGTTTTGCCATGATAACACTAGGCCTTGTTCTAACATGAAGGATGTGTTAAGGCATTGTAGGGGTTCTAGAAACAATGAACCTCATGTTAAACATTATCTTGACATGACACAAACTCAACTCTTCGAGATGTTTAAAGTTGCCCACGTAGAGCTAAGGCTCGAGCAAAGATCTTTTGAAAAATGCAAGCCTTGGTATGTTAGAATCAATACCATCCGAAACAATTGTTGTTGTAGATACCACATAAAGTTTGAGCTATATTACCATACATTTGCACATATACGTCGTTTTTTGCATCCTAACCATGTGCAGGAATGCTCAAGTACAGTACCGCCAATGTCATCCATAGATTTCAGCCATAGCATAATGTGTCCAAGGCAAGATGAGAAGACAAATTACTTAAAACAATGTGTAGATGGTTCTTGCAACAATTGTGGTGGGCTATCATTATGGTCTGATTGCATCCATGAAAGTGAAGATCAAGCATTCGGGCATGCAATTGTCGAGAAGAAGAACTATTAGTATGAGACATATCAACTACATGATGGGAAAGAAAGTAGAAAGATTAAATTGGTGACTTCACAAGTAATATTGACATATTAATATTCATGTACATGGTCATCATATATGTGGTTTATTGACATATTAATATTCATGTACCAGGTGCGAGTATGTGATTTTATTCCAGAGTTTTGTGGAAAGATTCAACTGTACATTCAACATGTCGATATGGCACGGTGGCAAGATGAGCAATTAAGAATATGCCGGGACACCTTCCCTCTTGGAACAATACTATCAGTGGTTGACTTTGCGGAAAATTACACCCTACAACCACAAAATGAAATTCAAAGTCAATACTATCACTCAAAGTAGGAGAGCATAATGGTGCATATCACGTATCGACATGGGTAAGATAGCAATGAAGAGAAACGTGTGATACTGAAAGAAAGTCACTTCTACATAAGTGACGACTGGACCCATGACATCGATTACATGCAACATTGCTTTAAATTATTCTATGATCATGTGATAGCTATGGATATACCATTTTATTGTCATTTCATTTGGTCAGATGGTTGTGCTAGATAGTTCAAGAATGCATGTGTATTTGAATGGTTGTGTTTGTTGCGCATAAAATACAAGGTGCCACATGTATGGAACTACTTTGAAATTGGTCATGGAAAAGGAGAGCATGATGGTTCTAGTGCATGCACTAAAACTGCCCTTCGAAGGGAAGATATGAAGTTTACAGGTGCTCGCCTTCGAGATGTTGCATCTATAGTCGAATGGTGTGCATATGTCATGGGAGAACAAGCAGTAAGGAAACACTTGGTTGACAAGGAAACACCGATTTTCATGCACCAACTAGGGTTGAAAAGGTATGAGATGGAACTAGGTTTTAGTGAGTGATTTGCAAGTTAAGAGAGGGAACTAAAAACACATGGCCATGTACAAATCGGAAACCTACTAGGCTTTCATGAACACCACTTTGCATGCTATCACTAGGGTTGACAAATAACGAGATGGATTAGAGTTTAGTGATCAATTTACAAGTTAAGAGAGGGAACTAGAAACACATGATCACCAATACTTGCATGCACCAACTAGGCTTTCATTAACACCAATTTGCATGCACCAACTAGGGTTGACAAGGTATGAGATGGAACTAGGGTTTAGTGAGCAATTTACAAGTTAAGAGAGAGAACTAGAAAACGCATATGTGATATTTAACTTTTACAAAACACATATGCGATATATCGCATATGTGATACTTCCTTACGAACCTTAGCCTTATGTTTGGGCTCAGGTTATTCAGAACGTACCATCAATAATGCATATGCGTTCTTGATTTCCACTTCGAAAGTGCGTTTCTGATTTCTTAAGTGGCACTAAAAAGTGGAACCAACTTTGTGCGAGTGCCCTATATTGTTAACAAAGATTTATGTTTCTATAGAATTCAATTTACCTTATGTACCATCTTTATAATGTGAAGAAATTCCTATTAGGTTTATTTGAGAAATGCAGTATATAATAAAAAAATAATAAACAAGAAAGAAATTAAAAAAATAAACAAATTTTTTCACAGTTGGGATTATATAACATAATTAACAATTATTTTAATTTAAAATTTTGTGGTGACATGACTCATCTATGTGTCTAAGTCATCTATAATATTATTATTTAAGTGAATATTGTTCTTACTAGACTATACCATTGTGATAGTTTTAGCCTATAATACCATTTTCAACATTTTACTTCTTTTTCACTTTCTATGGGTTAAAAAACTAAACAAAACATTGAATAGATTTTATTTTATATTGGTGCAAACCCGATTAGATTCTTTTGCTATTTTGATATATGATATTTGATTAAATTAAAACAATATTATTTATTAGGGTTAGTTTTGAGAATGCTCTTATAGAAGGAAATAGTATCATTAATTTATGAATGGAAATCACATTCAACGCATATTTTATTAAGTTTGGAAAAATTCTATTACGAGGATTTCATTAATATTGAGTTTTTTGTAAATATTTAAATAATATTATCCAATAAAGAATGGATGATTTCCAATTGAAGAAGGTGAACATGACGACTAGGGTTTGAATCAGGTGAACATGGTTTAGAGCACATGACCATGGTGCCTATGTTCTAGCACAAGTGACCTCGATATTTTGGGTTAATCAACATGTCATGTTGCAATTATGCAATGCGTGGTGTTATTTCTATGGGGGTTTACCATTCATCATTTTCGAGGAACTATTTCTATTGGATGTAGCTCGGTCCCCTAGATGTATCTATGGTTCTTTAGGTTTTTTGGAACTTTCCTTGTGACCTAATTCTTCCATCACCCACTATTCTCATTTATATTTTAATCATTTTCAAGGACATTTATGGCCCATCTATGGGCCCTTCCCATATGACTTCTCTTGTATATGTGTCAGAATTTTTGGGATCATTTATGGAGGACTGATGTGGCCACCCACCCTCTGAATGTCACATTTCCCACACCTTTGGGTTTGGCACCTCATTTCTTGATTCCACCCACCTTTATGAACTCTATCAACCACAACCATTGCATTCTGATGGAGAAGAGAATGCTCCACCTGATGGCTTAGTTCTTCGAAGTCATACTTCTCTCTACCAAGACCAGAGGGAATATTTTGGAATTTTACATGGGGAACCATCTTCTGATGGGGGAACTAACCTTAGGGTGGATAGCTTGGCTACTGATAGACCGTGGACAAAGTGTATCAAGAAGAAACCTAAAGTTCATCTAGATTTGGGAGAGAATATACCAATATATCATGTATTTTCAATGACTGAAATAAGTCGTTCGTTTTAGGGCGTGCAATATGGCCCTGCAAAATTTGAAAAAATGGGTTGCCCATTACTGGGGAATCCTATCCTACAATCCTTAGTGTTTTTCTCTATAAAAAGGAGGGATCGGGGTTATTCTTCATATATTAGAGGATCTGAATAAATTTCTTGAGGGTTTCTAGTTTTGGGCCACTAAAACCTTCAATATTAAGAGATAGATCCATAATTTTAATGCAAGAAGAGAGGAATATTTCACCCATCCCACCTAGGAGAAACTGTCGAGACTTTCCCTGGAACAATTGACACCTAATATTGTTTCCTTAATTGGATCATCTCTCACAGAATTCCTTATTATTGATGAAAGTTATGTAATTATATGGGGAACATTCTAGTAGCAAGGATCTCGGTTGAACTAGATCTATGTGAGGGACTACCTACTACTATTGTGTTAGGATTATTAATTAATCCTCCCTTTGACCATTTAAGATATTTTGTCTTTTCCTAGATTAGGAGGTCATTACCACTTCAATAGTGCACTAGGGATTCACCTTGGGGCCACCTACCAGTTAATTTGCATGTCTACATGAGTTTAGGAGCTCCAAGGACCAATCCCTATAATTTAGGAACCCACTGTGAGTGCCACTAGAAATATCCAACAATTGACCCTAGTTAGTGTTTAATTATGCTCAGTTATGCTCTAATTCACATCAATTAGTTCACTCTTAGTCATCTTTTGCTATTTTGCATGATTTAAGGGAGGTAGGGCTCATTTTCTCACCTACCTAAATCACTGATTGAATGATCAAGAGTTGCATTAGTGAGCTCTAGTGGTGATTTTCCCACACCGAGTTAGCTTCGGAGTCAGTCTAGGTTGGTATTTTAGAATCTTGTCTTAGGAATTCGAATTCTCCTATTTATAACACCACTGTATTACATATTTTATACTGATTAATGGATGTAATGTATTCTTCCAATTATTGGTCTCATGTGTGTTTAATTTTCCATGAATTATTGATTGTTGTTTATTGAATTCTTGTCTCTCTTCTGCAACCTTCTTTTCTCATTGAATTCATGCATGAATGAAGATCCTATGCTTCATTAAAAATTAACATGGTATTAGAGCAAACATTTAGGCCAACTTCAAACATCAGAAACTTCCATCACTAGAAGCGATTGGGTTCTAGCCATTGTATGTGTTGTTGGTACATTAGGAACAAAATTTGGACTAGTCAAATTTTATTGTCCACTATTTACAATGTTAGTACTACTCGTATTTACAGAATTACTTGGAGATAGGTCTTGCAGTCTTACCTTGGGTATCATAGGAGATATGTAAGCACGTTCTTTCTCTGGGGCTTCGGTCGACTCTTCTAATTCTTTGTCTCCTTCTGAGATCGGTTGAGATTCCTCTTATTCATCACAAGATCCTCCGTACAAGTATGGTGTAATCTCGTAACATTCTTCCAAGTTGGTCTATGCTGCAAGTCCCTCTTTCGAACAAATTTTTTCATATTTTTTCGAACCTAAATATTCTTCTACATCTTAAAAATCCTGGCTCTAGTTTAGTTCCACTATCTCTTGGGAAAATCTCACTCTAGGGTTGTGCTGAGACATAGCCACCCTTTTCTATTTAGTCTTGCATTCACATAATTTATTTTTCACATAAAAGCATCTTTATCCACGTCTTTAAAGATGAAAGGTATCTGCTACATGGTCCTTGAAAAAAATTTCGCTCTGCCTCACTGTATGTCAGGTTATTGTGTCAACAATAAACTCAGTAATATATCCTTCTAGGATATTGTCTACCCAAAAATACACAACCCTTTATATAGGGTTGTTTACTCTTTTCAGTGGCTAAATCAAGTGAGGACTCCACACTCTCAGTTCTCCTCCTTGAAAATTCCTTTGTTGGGTTTCCAACTTAGAAAACCACTCATGCAACATGATGGGAAAATCATAAAATAAGATCTTGTAAATGTATGAATGGATGTACCAACCCAACCAATTTTTTGGGGTCCACCTAGATCCTTCACTTTCTTTTCATGCGAACTATAGCTCTTTGATTTCCACCCAAACTTGGATCTACGGTTTCATGGGTTTCCACAACATATCCCTCACCACAGCACTTTAAGGTCCTCACAACAGAACCATTTTTTGGATTTATTAACTCCTGGACCCAGGTCCAATCCCTTCTGCTCAGTACAAAAAATCCCAATATATCGACCCAATGGAGCAGAGATTATTCGGTAGCACTTGTGACACATATGCCATCTCACCTGAGATATCTCAATTTTATGGGTAACTTCCATAACCACGTTTCTGCAGTTTGTGTGGGAGGGCGTTTTAGTACCTTGGCTTTGTGCCATGGATTTCTATGAATACTGGGAAGGTGAGTTACTTGTATGCATAGTACTTCAACACTAAGTTATGATCCAATCCTCCTTTATGACTTAAGTAAACAAACAATGAACATACATCATAATTGTATTCATCAATATAATGCGACATTCATACATTTATCCATTCATAACATAATAATCAACCAGTCATTCAACACAACATTGACACATGTATCTAAGCTACTTCAACATTCACACATATACACAATATATAACGTGAAAACCCATCCAGGAAAAAATCACAAGGCGATCTTCATCTGGCATGAGGAAATAGATGCACCTTTTGTTTGCGCACAAACATGCAGAATTTTTTCAAGATCTTCCCTTCTATCTTTACAGACTATTCCTCCCTCTCATGATCTATGATATTCTCTATTTCTCTTCCTACTCCATTCCTACTAGTGATCCGCACATAGTTTGGATCGACTTAACCTTCTCTACTTTTTTGTGCACTTAGCTGCAGAACCTCTACTCTGATGCACCTAGTGATACAGAGTCATTAACCAAAAATTTCTATCTCAAGTCTAGCTCAAGCATTTTTCCAACAATCTAGAGATTACTCAGATTCTATATCAACTACTCATTTAACCGACTAACCCATCTATAGCTTGGGTTCCTTCTTTTATAGCCCCATTACAGACTCAATACAGATCCCATACATGCTTGTTACAAACTCAATACTGACTCGAAATAGACTCTAACAGACTTATTACATACTCATTTTGATTTTATATCTCAACGGGATTACTATATCCAACCAATAGGTTGTCTTTACTATTCTAGTAACACATAACGAGATGCACTATCGTCCTGACTTACAAATATTCCTTCACACGTGTGGCTTCCACCGGTTATAATCGAGCTCATACCCAAGATCGTTAAGGACTATTACTTTCTCAGTGTTATGCCTTTCTATCGTTTTCACGGATTTTTTTTCCATTCCTGCTTCTGCTAATATTCTGCCATGTCATCTCGTATCTTGTTCTATCCTCCTTTCGTGGCTTACTCATCTGGCGTAGCTTCCTCATCTCGTGCCTTCTCTTTGTGTTCTTCTTCTCTTTCTTTATTTTGTCACAGCATCATTACCTTTCCCTTGATTTTGCTTTGTTTATCGTAGCTCCTTCCCTTTCTCCTTTATGTTATTCTCCATACTTAGAAATAATTCTACATGAATTCTTCCCTACTGTTCCAAGGCCCAACATGACCCAAATGTTTTGGATAATATTGGAAAAAAAGAATCTAACTATTTGATATTGATGGTGTATTGTGCCTCGGTATAGGTTCTTTGAATGGTTTTGATATTCTGAAGCTGACCCAAATGTTTTGGATAATCTCGAAGAAAAGAATCTAACTGTTTGATAGTAATGATGTATTGTACCCTGGTATGGGTTCTTTGAATGGTTGTTATATTCTAAAGCTAGCCCAAAATTTTTGGATAATCTCGAAAAAAAATATAACTATTTGATATTTATGGTATGTATTGTGCTCCGGTACGGGTTCTTTGAATGGTTGTGATATTCTAAATATGACCCAATTTTTTGGATAATCTCAGAAAAAAAGAATCTTCTTTATGTCCTATGAATCCCTAGTTATACATATATTCAGAATTTGATGGTTCGTTTCGCTTAATCCAAATATCTCCATAAGTACACAATAATCATCATGTCTAATTACTCTGATCAGGCATCCGTGGAACTATCTGATGTCTAGGACTAGATCATCGCTCTTCCACCTCCCTCAGAATGGAAGAGGGATGCCATATCTCTCAATATTTGCAACGAATCTCAAGTACCCTTACTCCTTTTCACCAAACACAACTCCTTATCACAGAAAATCATTCTCTCGCTACTTGCAGATTTCACGTTTCCAATTTCCCTGTGGACGTATGAGGATCTTGAGCTCATCAATGGAGATCATGAGAGTAAAGCGTCCATGTATAGTATCTTCCTAAACTTCATCGAAGGCATCTTGCATTATGTCCCATAATAAAATTCGTCCATGCACCGAATCGGGTCCCGCATTGACTCTAGGGTAGTACACGAGGACTCATACACTAACATAATTACATATAGATTCATAGAACCCTTATATTATGAAAAAGACTCTTGTTAAACAACAGTCAACTTTTGGATAATGTTTACTCCTTGTATCCTTCATCTTTGCATATTGTAAGAGGTTGCATGTCACTATATTGGATTCGTATTATTTTTCCTATGGTTACTAACAATTAAATGTGTATTGGAAATAATTTATGTTTCCATAAAAGACAAAGTTCTTTATGGAAAAGGAATGGGATTGTGGGATAAAAATTCATGGCAAAGGAATTCTCTAAAAAATGTTGACCCTATTATACTATGAATTCTTCCATTCTTATCTCAGGCCTCAATCTGAAAAACCCATCTGTCATATTTTTTCTTTTCATTCTAAGATCTGCTTAAAATAAAACAATCTCCACATATTAAGAAAAAAATCAATATGGTTTTGGATATCAACCGAGAGGAGGTTGACGTTGTGATCTCTATAGTTAACCACAATATGAGTTTCTTAGAAGCATGGAGACCCTTTTTGGCCCCTTACCATCTCATCATAGTTCAAGTTCCTTAGCTCGAGTAGAATGTCGAAGTTCCATTTCCATTTCATTACACTCTGTACACAAAGCATGACATGGAAATAATATTGGGTTATGGTGTTTTGACCTCTTTTGGCTTCAGATGCCATAGTTGCAGGTTATTTTAGTACCTTGTTTCTAAGAAAAAATACATTTTTATCATTGAATGATGACTTCCTTCCTGCTAAGGATCTAAGTGGAAATTTGGGTAATTCCTTACACCATCACTTAGTGATTCTCAAAACCCCATCAACCCCATTTTCCTTTAATACATTGTATGACCCTTATAGTCCAAGGACAGGTTTTGTGAGGGGGTACCCAGTTAGTCTTACACTGATGTGGCCACACATCAGGCTCTAAATAATGGGAAAGAAAAGAAAGAGAAGGTTTCATAATCCCAAGCCTTAATACATTGACAAATATTTGTAATTCTTAGATGTGACTAAACTACACATTGACCTAGTGCTTTGTATCTCTGTTGAGAGGATATATTGGCTGGTTCTCTAAGACTATATAACTTCAATTTTTAGTAGTTTCCCAAACCTTCACTTTCCTTCAAAGATATTTATGAGTAAAAGTTATAAAATAACTTGAGGAAAATTAGTATCGATTTGTTTTATTGAAAATCAAGTAGATTCATTCACTTCAGTAGTCAACTATCACACTGACTTATTTTCTTACACATGGACCAGGTTCACACATGTTCGTACTTAAAAGATGAACTAGTTGAAGTTGTTTTTGGACCCAAAGTGATGAAGTTGTAAATGGTTATCGATGAATCTGTCGAGTGGATAACATGAACTTGAATTTGGATGAAAACCATGGTGATCTAGAAAGTGAAGGAGCTTATGGAGAAGCTCAGGAAGACTATAGGGTATACTAGAATAAAGGATATGTGTTCACTTAGGTTGATTGAAAAAACAAATGAATCTATAAGAAACATTATAGTGGATGATGGAGGGGTGATGTTGTTGTCATCTTTGGACTTTTTATGATCCATTGTTTCCACAATAATCTGCTTGTTATAGCCTAAAGAAGTAATTTTTTTATAAAATATTTTGTCAATCACACAAGTTATGCTGGTTTTCATTCTTCTGTGGCATCCTACTTTAAGTATTTGATAACAGTGTGTTTGAACTTTGTATACTAGTGTATTCTGTCGAAAGACCTATGAAAATCCTATGTAAGGAAATAAAAAAGGAAGAACCTTCACATAATTGCATTGGGACACAGACTGAAGTTATTGCCACACCATCTAATCACCAATAACTAAGTGTTGAGTCCTCTCCAAGAAAAATCAAGAGAAATATTTGTTGATTTCCAAGAATCTAGAGAGAACACAAATCTTGGTTGTATACCAATTTTTTCCTAGCTGTGCATGTCAAGAGTAGATTAAAGGAGTTACTTTTTCCTTTAAATACTTGAGGTCTAGTTGAGTTTGATTTGTAATCGACCGTATTTTGAGATTCTTGGGGCTAAGAAGAAAAATATTGGTCATATACCAATATTTAGCAGTTGTGTGTTTCAAGAGTACAGTAAAGAAGGTACCTTTTCTTTTAGAATTGAGTCATTGGTACATTACTAATATAACTCTAGTTGGATCTAATGTGTAATCAACTGTATTTCAAGATTATTGGAGCCGAGAAATCCTCCCTCCCCTTTTATGTTGGTTTTTCCATAAGGGTTTCTAGGGTACCTGAATGAATGAATTTGTTTCTTTGTATTTCTTCATTTAATATACATTGAACTCTGAAGAAAATAGTATTACAGTCATAGACAATTACATGGAAAGACTGATTGAATCGAGATTGTCCAAAATCCAAGTGATTACGAATAATGGAAACCCTCAAGATGAATTAATAATTCTACAATATCCAAGTATAGTTATGTTTTAATTCTTAGTTGAAGTTTGTTTATAGGGTTTAGTTTGTTTTAGTTCGACTCTGCAAGCGCTCATTAGGTCGAAATAATGGTTGAACTTTAGTGATTTTCACTAGAAGGTCTTCTTCACATGATTTCATGTGATCCAAGTGTTTTTTTTTTGTTTATGAACATTGGAACAATATTTAATGTCCCAATTCTGGTGTTCAGACCTGAACACTATCTAATTCTGTAATTTTTCTAAATTTTGAATTAAACCACTCAGAACCTATTCGAACTAGGCATATCAGGGGTTTTTTTTGGGGAAATTTTGTAGACAAGAGGAGTGATAAAGGGGAAGAAAACATATATATTTCAGACATATAATTTCATCTTCCATAACACATTTATATCTGGTTCCATTTAGGTTTCAAAATTTTCTCTGCGGAAACCTACTTCCACGCTTCCAGGCAGCCAATCCGTGAAACTAGGAAGAGTAGTTCAACCTTTTTCAACCAAGGGATTTTGGAAACTTACAGAGGCTTGTTCTAGAATTCATATAACATAAAAAATGGGATTGGACAATTTTCGGCAATTTTGGAAATTTTTGAGGATTTTTGGAGGAACTTGGGGTTTTTTGGCAGTTTTGGCTGAGTGAGACCCTGCGTAGTGGAGGATCCCAAGAGGTAGTACGACCCTAAAAAAATGTTATGGAGATATGTATGGGAAGGTGGGTATTTAATTTACACAAAGTAACTTACAGGGCTCAGTTTGAGCAAACGGAACTCATTTTACATCAAAACCTGCAAGACTAGTCATTTAAAGCTAGCAATCGAGCTAGGGTCTAAAATAAAGCAGTTAATTCATGGAAGATTGATTTATGAAGTACATATGAAGTATAAAAGAGATAAATAAAACTTAAATGAACATATAAAATATCTCCAATCATTCCCATGACCTTGTTATTTCTTATTGCACTCAGATTCATCAATTCCCCCCCATATAGTGATAAAACAAGTTTTTTTGGTGAAACTGAAGACACATTTTTATGGACTAAGATATTTAGTCCTGATAAATATAAATTATATATTTATATGCTGCTACACATCAGAAATAATATAATATACTAACCATTACAAAGGAGACTCCAAAAGGGTGGGGAGGAGTCCTGGAACATGACCAATGAAAGGGGGTGAGAGCATAAGTGAAGCATGGGCTTCACTGGAGCTTGACCTGAATGTGATGGAGGATGAAAATATCTTTGATAATACTTCAACGGATGCAATATAGTGCTCCATAACTACACTAGAAGAGAATATGATGGAAGGATAGGGGAAGGGAAGGTTTGGGCTCATCTCCCAATAGTCTGAGGTACATCCCTCAGAAGGAATGCTCACATAAGCATAGCTCAACATATGGAACAAGGAAACTAAATTGATGGGCTTGAATTATCCTTTAATAGCATTCTAGATGACCTGTTTAGCAAGTGGAGGATAATGGTGACATGTGAGAGCAAGTCCAACCCCATGGGTGCCCTAACCCTTGCCACATAAGCACCCTCCTTGAGAAATTGGGAATGTAGGACCATGTGGAATTGTTTCCATGTCCAATTCATCCCTCAAATTTAGAAGCTACGCCCTCCCTTAGTCAAAAGATGCTGCTTTTGTTTTATGACATCTTTCTTCTTTTCCTATCTCATAAGGAAACTGTTCTTTCCTTTCCAAAAATTTTCCTTCTTTTGTCCTTACATATTTAATAAGTTCTCTAAGAGGAAACTACGCCCTCCCTTTGAAAAAATTTCCTGCTTTTACCTCTATCTTATTTTTTGCTGCTTTTAGGCAATTTCTCTTTAATTCCCTGACTGTTTTTGTCAGGGAGTTTCTTATTCTTCACCATGGAAAGTTGACTAGTCCCCCAATGCTCCCTCCTAACATGGAAGCCTTATTTCCACATCCTTAAGTTTCATCATAAATAAAAAGGATGAAATAAAATTAAATACATGCCTCAAAATAATTATTAGCAAAATTTTTCCTAGGAAAAATAATTAATGTCAATTTGATCCCGTAGTAACTTTAGCATGGTCAAAACTTTTAATGGTCAAATTGAGGGGACATGACTATCCTCCCCTCCCAAGTTTGCTTGTCCTCAAGCAGAAACAAACCTGGGTGTTGCAAGATCTCCTCACCCTCCCAAGTGGCATCATCACAGGGAAATCATTTCCACTGTACCAAGTATTCCTTGATTGTTCTATTTCTTAATTTCCTTTCTCTACCCATTAGTACTTTCTATGGTACTAAGACCAAATGGCCTTCATCATCCAGAGGTGGTAGATCTTCAGAAACAACTATCTTTTTCCCCACTTCCTTCTTCAGACAAGAAACATGAATAAAATTATGGATTTTTTTGTCTGATGGAAAATACAACTCATAGGATACCTCACCAACTTTTCTGCTAGTCTTGTAGGGTCCATAAAATTTGGGTTGAAGTTTATTTTCCCATTTCTTCTTCAAGGAATATTGTCTTTAAGGTTGTAGCCTTAAATACACTAAGTCTCCAACTTGGAACACTCTGTCTGTTCTATGCTTATCTGCAAAAATATTTTCCTTGTTCTATGTCATCTGTAGATTGTCTTTCAGTGCCCTTAAAATGTCTTAGTTGTCTTGCAACCAATATTTAGCTTTTTGTGCCTTACAGTCTCCAAATATTAAGTTTTCAAAAGTTGGAGCTTCATACCCATATAAGTCCATAAAGGGAGTCATTCTAATAGAAGGATGAAATGTGGTGTTTTAAAAGAACTCACCCAAGTGGAGTCAAGTTTCCCAATATCCTTGTTGTCCCATAAAATTGTTATAGAGGTACGCTTTAAGCCATTGGTTCACCCTCTCAGTTTTCCCATCTGTCTGCAGGTGATAGCTTGTACTCATGTTCAGACTTGTTTCAACTAGACCAAACAATGTCTACCAAAAACGATTAGTTAATTTACTATCTCTATCACTGATTATAATCTTGGGAAGTCCATGCAGTCTCAAAATATATCTAAAGAATAGAGAAGCAACCTGTTGCTGCTGCAACCACCATCCCCCCAAAAAATTATCTTTTAGGGCCCCCCACTTTTTATTTGAAGTTCTAGTTTTTAAAATCCTCAAAAGTCTACCTTGGTTCTTAAGGGATTTTTCTTTATAACTTAGTTTTTTGCAAGTTGTTTCATTAAAAGAAAAAATATTTTTTCCACCCGATGCATCAGATGAACTCATGGAGTTTATCTGGCATAGCGGAAGAGTTATTATAAGGCTTGCCAAACCATTGTTCTCATGCTTTCTGAAAAAAACCTCACAAGAGTTGGTCGATTCGTCGGATGAAATTTGTCTGTGGTATCGATGATATCAAAAAACATTTTCTGATGCTTTCTGGATGGCTATCAGCAGTCTTTACGATACACTGGGTTGAGTTGTTGCTTTAGTTTTTGATTTCCACATAAGAGTTTTTTTTCCCACCCTCTGTTTTGGTTACTTGTCCCTGAGTCTTTCGAAGAGTTAGTTGATGAATCCCTCATCGATGCTTCGAATGCATAATCAGATGTGCGACCGATAATATCATGAGGAGTCTTCCGATTCCAGTGCAGGTGGTTAATGGATAGCTTTACCAATGGATCCTTTACTCCATTTTGGTAGGTTAAGTATGTAGCCATCTGATGATATCGAATATTTTCCTTTTTTCCGCTCAAAGCCATTGTTTCCCATCTCAGCTCTTTGCCGATACATTTCCTTTTGTCGCCTGAAGCTCATTTATTACTTTGACTTTTGGCACCCGAAGCTTCTTTAAGTCTTTTTAAGCTTGTAAGGAGACGCATTATGGTTATTGTTCACTGTTCAAATATTTGTTTCTCTATGCGGAGCTATCAATCGTCGAGCAGATCTAGTCAGCTGTGACCGCACTGATTCCAACTCATTCAGCAGCCAGGTAGGATCTTAACACTTTGCTTGTTTTGATACTTTCTAGGTTTAGGTTTTTGCATCTATGTGGAGAGTATTTAGACCCTGAGGTCATATTTTTTCTTTTGTTTTCCCCTCGAGTAATAGAGCATTGCTTTGTCCATTTCTAGCTAGAGCCGGGGGTTTCCATACCTGCCCAAGGCCATTGTTTTCCCAGTGTTTGCCATGAGTATTTCCCTGACATTTTTTTCTAGAAGGATGATCGTGGACCGACGATTATTTCAGCGTTTGCTCCACTCCTTCATTTCACCAATGCGGGGGTGGGGGTATTACAGTCATTGGCTGGTTTAGTGTATTGGTTGTCGGGATTACCTTCTTCATTTCTAGGATGCAGGGATGAAGTTCATGCTGGGTGAAAACCCTGAATTTTCTTATTGATTTCCTCCCTGTGATCCATGGTTTTCCTTTTCACCCTATCGATGGTGTTAGGGTTGTTTTCCCAGAAGATATGCTTTGTCATGATAAAATCATCAAGGCCCATGAAGTGGAGTTTTCTTTCCTATGAACCATGTCCAGTATTTCTCTTGAAAAGCCTTGAACCTGTGGTTTATTATTTTATTATTATTTTAGTATTGCAAGGTTTAACATGGGAATAAAAGAATTACTAAGATGTATCGTGATGATTTGGTAATTTTTTCTGGTTTAAACTTGGTTTTTTTGTTATATGCAGCATCAAATTCATAAATCAAAATTGTATTCCTTTGAAATAAATCGATCTAACACATTGTTTTATGACTTAAACAATCTTTCCATCTATATAAAAATATTCCTTGGAAAGGGAAGAAGAAGGTGCAAGCCACAGAGGAGGATCTAGGGGTAGAAGTCATAACGCGAGTAGAAATAATTTATGAAGATACCAAGGCTGTTAGTGGCAGTGAGCTTGAGTACAAATGAGGGAAAATCTACCAGATGATAAAGGACCAGAGCATACCATATGCAAGGTAATAATATTTACCCATATATGCAAGCATAGAAAGGTCAGCGATTATGAAGGCTTCCACAACACCAGAGCTTTTTCCATGTGGAGAAGTGATTGGTTGGATGCTCCCAAAGGAAGACATAACCAAGAGGTTTCTATTAAATAGTGAAGGACAAGGTTTTGTTGCTTATATCTCAGCTTATGTAGCTCAAGCTTGCAAGCTTCCCACTCCTCAGATTTATCTCATAGAGAAGTGGTTAAAAAATTTATACCTTGACATTGTTTAAAATATATGAAGAATGATGGTCCCTGGTAAGCAGTTTCGTACGAGGCCTACCAAAGAATATGAAACCATGAACCTGCGTACCTGCTATAAGATTTTGGCCTTAATGTTGAACATAATTTTCAACTAGGGAAATGGAAAATATTACAATATGAGTTGGGTTCCGTTGATTTATTTTGTGGCCACCAAAGGCATCATTTTCAATTGGGATGATATAATATCCAACAGCTTGTCCTCATGTATAAGCACAACACTTTGAGGTGTCTCACAAAATAAGTCAGAGTTCTATATAAGCACTTTTCTGATTGATTTCATTTTGTGCAAACAATAGTTCCCAGCTTTAAATTTCCAGTGGGATAAGACCAAAACTCATGTTTATTCTGCATACCAGTTGTTTTGGGCACATAAATAGTTGAGCTATTATAAGTGTATCTGTAAATATTTCATCATGCCACTATATAGATTAATATTTCTTACTTAATTTAACTTCATGTCGGATGAAACATTGAATACAATAGAAGATAACAGTCACTATTACCTAACAAAATAAGGTCTATACCTAAGGATGTTTGGCGGAACTAGAGCCCCTTCTCTTTTACCAAGATACACCATGAACTATGTTGTTCACAAAGAAGTGGCGAGGCAACTTTATATTGACACGATTGGAAACTTCCTGTTTGATCAGAATAAGGTTTATACCCACCACTCCCATTCTATATAGGTAGCTATAAGTTCTCCAAGGTGAAAAGTGCACCATATTTTGTAAAGGAGTTAGAATATTTCCACTTTGGGGGAATGAATTTTCATAGAAATGATTTAGAAGACAAGGTTGCTAACTATTGTGCAGTAGAAGGGGTGCATTTTCAATACACAAATTATTGGGATAAAGAAGAAGAAACATTCCACAGTGCCCACAATATGACGGATTTAAGAATAAGATTCAAGCAAAAGATAACCACTGTAGCAGGCAAAGGTAGCAGTAGTAAAGCAGTTGAGCAATAGAAGAAACAAGAAGAGGAAGTTGCAAAGAAGAGAGAAGAAGAATCCTTCCAACTATTTCAGGAAGCGGATCAGTGGTTAGAAGATGAGGAACAACAAAGGAAAAAAGAGGAAGAAGCATAGAAAATGCAGGAAGATGCTGAGAGGTTAAGACTGGAAGCAACTGAAAAAGAAAGAAACCAAGAAGAGCAAGTAGCTGAAGAGATTTAGGAAAAGGAGCAGGAGGAACAAGATCGTGCCATTCATGAGTAGACACAGTCTCATGATGATGATCCATTGGAGTCATTCGTCCCATCTAGTAGCATAGCCATAGAATATCCAGATCTAGCTTTAGTGTTTGGGATAATTCCTTTCATCCCATCTCAAGAGCATGTGGTAGTTGATTTCAATACAATTTTCTATGATAGAAATAAGAAAAGAATTGTCATGAGAATAGAGAAGAGGGTGGACACCGGGGAGAAGTAAGGAATTATGGTAAATGACAAAATAGTCGTCCATGGGACTGAAAAGGACCCTAAACTCCTAGCAAGTGTAGGTGTAGCCTCATCCCTTGCAAATGTAGATAACATGGATAGAATAGTAGACGACTTGGAACAATATAAGAGAAGGGTATCTCAAATGAAGGAGACTTTAAAGAAGGAATGGGGTGAAGGACAAAGCCTAAAAAGGATACATGAAGAAATTATCGCTGAAATAGAGAGATTAAGAGAGGCTTGCAAAAATTTTCAATTAGACAAGGATGCCCTAGTATTATTTGTCAATATCATTGAATGAGAAAGAAGGATATTGAAAAGCAAGTTACAGAAGAAGAGAAGAAAGGGGATGCAACAAACAAAAGGGTGGAAGAACTAGAAGCTCAGAACCTTTTACTAAAGGAACAATTCCAAGAAGCGGAGGAGAAATAGATAGATACCACCCCTTTTTGGAATCAAGCCTCGGTGCTACAAAAGGAGATAAATCAGATTTTGTTGGGGTTGGCAAGAGAAATGTAGAGAATTAAATAAGTTGAGGCTATATTGCAAGAGCTAGCACATAACTCATCAGAATTCCATAAGAGGTTATCAGAGGTGGTTGAACTTGTGAAGAACCAGTTGGCATGGATAGGAACCAATCTGACATTTCCAGCAAATATGCCTCAGAAGACTACAGGAAGTCATAATATGGAGGTGGCCATATTAAATTTCAGGTGTAGAACAACAACCACATTAAACACGGCTATTGACAGAACTATTGAAAAGTGTGTTGAATTCTACAAAGGCATGTGTGTTGATGTATTTGTAACTTCTTAATGTATTCACTTGTATATCTTATATTGTACCCAGATGTTCCTATTGGGAGAATCATTTGTATTTCATTGTACCTTGATTTTCCTATTGGGAGAGTCATTAATATAATAAAATCATGTAAAGTCATTGAGGTTAACCCTCCGTTGTAAGTTGGGGAAATAGTCCCCACAATTGAGTTGAGGTTAACCCTCCTTGTTGATTGTGGGGCAAAGTACCCACAGTTGAGGGGCACCAGGGTTATTAGACTCTCCTAGAGATGTCAGCCCGGGTAAGTAGTTGTCAAGTTGGAAATTAGTATAAATAGAGAGTGAGCCTCTCTATTTGAGACACACACTCACCCAAATATAGCACATTGGTGAGAGAGTAGGATCTCACACAAGTGAGAGAGAGAAAAACTCTTGGAGATCATATTTCTGTCTTCGGGTTTTACTGCTACCATTGGTGCTCATTCTATATCTGAGGAAGTTGTGAGGTTTTCTCCTTTATGTTTTCTGTGAGGAAAATCTTGGTGTCTATTGTCTCTTGTGATTGAATGATGTGCATGTTATTCTCTCAGATAAGATCCTAACATAATACTATCTAATTGATAAAAATATAACATGGTATCAGAGCTAACCTAAGAAGAAGACACTGTGCAGCTGCAAAAGCTAGGGATTCTTACTTTTTGGATCTCTCTCCATATATCATCAACAAAAGGGGGATAGGATAACTCTGCATTAAAGGGCACATCTTCATGTCGAAGCAGAATTTGATTCCAGGAATTTTTCACTTTTTAACCTATCAGTGCTATGGGAAATTAGGGATTTTCATAGAAGATTAATTTTTTATTGAGCCCAACATAGAATTTCTGTCCTCCTCGAAATCAAAATTTAGAGACCAAGATTGAATTTTTTGGCTGGGTAAAACTCTGGGAAATTCAAACCCTAATTTGACCTCGGACCAGAAAACCCTAAAATATGAAAAGTGGTAGTTTTGTACATTCACTATATCTGGAGATTGGAGAAGGATCAAGAGCCGAAATTTTAACAAGACAAAGATAAATTCCTGATATACCTTGTGTAAATCTTTCAGCCTCCAAATTAAAGTTCGCAAGATGTTCCAGATAGGGCACGGAGTGTATTTTTTGTCGTAAAAGTTTCAGATCCTGATGATGAAACAATGACACGTGGAAGTCTATACAATTATGCTATGCTGAAAAGTCTTTAAATAAGTCGTCCTAGGAAAACTCTCATATGTTTCAATTGGGGAATCTAATTTTGCTAAAACTGGTGGTGTTGGAAAGAGGACAAATGAACCACATTATGAAATTTCAGACATAGAAGAGCAGTACTTTCAGAGATATTGCAGAAACAATAGCAGACATTTCTGTAGAACAAATTGGAAAACTAGGGATTCCTGTTCTGGGAGCTTCCCTCAACTATTTTCAAAAAAGGATTAAATTGGAAATCTCGTCCTTGAAGAGGCCCATATTTCTATCCAATCAGATCAGAAAGATTCCAAGTTTTGAAAATTAGGGTTTCCCTGATAAATCCTAGATCAACTAGATCCAGAACGAGGACCGACACCTCAAATTAGTAAGATCTAATCTTTTTCTATATACATTTGAGGTTCTGATTTCAAAATGACCTATCACACCAGCTTGATGACAAGATTGGTGAAGCGGAAAAATTTCGAACATGGAGATATAATTTTTCACTGGTTCTTGAAGAAAATGAATTGGACACCTACATAAGTGGAGAGGTTCTAGTTCTAGAGGGAGATGAGGCTAAGTCCTTACACAAGAAGAACTTGATCAAGGATAAGATGATTATTGTTGATCAATCAAGGATCTCCTCATACCACATGTGTCCTCCCTAAAGAAACCTAAAGAGATGTTTGATTCCTTGACCAAGCCATTTTGAAGGGAAGAATATAAATCAGAAGAATTATAGGAACTCCGTGATCCTTGCAGAAATTGAATTAGATCAGTATCTCAGTAAAGAAGTTATAAGAGCCATAGGGAGATAAGGTTAAGGCTAGATCCAAGAGAATCATTATAGATTCTAGTACAGATCATCTCATCCCTCGTGTGTCATCCTTGAAGACACCAAAAGGAAGTGTTCAATGCTATGACAAAGAAATCGAAGAATAATAAGATATTGTTATAACCACCTTTAATGGCCTCCCAGGATCATGGGATTCATTCATTCGAGGAATGTATGCTAGAATAAAGTGATTACCTTCAACAGAATTTGGGAAGAGCACACACAAGAAGAAGCTCAACTCATAATAAGAGAAAAGAAGATGGGAGCAACTAAAGATCTAGCTCTCATGATTCAAAGAAGATCTCTCAAGCGATGAGGAATATGAAGGACTCAATTCTTGAAGAACCTCTTATCCATCTTAGCATTTTGATAAGAAATGATGTTGTTACGAATGAAGAAGATGATGAAGTTGAAGGATCAAGCAGGAGTCTACCCACGAAATGAATAAAGATAAGTATTCAATAGTGATTTCATGATATTATTTTTTTATGCATTTATTTATATTTAGTTGATGTGTCATGCATGATAGAATTAATGACAGTATACTACTACTATGCATGTTATGGGTAATTATCCCATGGTGCTATACAACTCTCCATTTCTACTTATCTAGAATCAAACCTCTTTACTGACATATTGGATTAGTGCATAATCTCAATGATGTCATGGTAGATATGGAAGGCATCTAGAAAGTTTCCATGAGATATGGATGAATGTTGTATTTGATAAAATAGTTGCATGATTATATATTTATGCATAAGAATTTTCCATTATGAATATGCCTTATGAAATGTTTCTAACTAATGCATCTCACTTGTTGGAAATATCGCGTACAATCACCTACAATAAAAGAAGGATGAGACTTGTTCCAAAGAACAAGTGACGATAGTTCGATAAATAATATGAGGATACTTTCAAAGAAAGAAAGATGTCTCAGACACAGTGCATTTATGTGACACCGTTGAGCGACATCATTGTTGTAGAACCTTCCAGTTATGAAGAAGTAGCTAAGAAGAAAGGGAAGGAGAGTACCAGTTCAAGAAGAATGATGTATAGGATGTGGTATCGAGACCTGAAGGGAAGAGCATAGTATCTTCCATATGGATCTACAAGTTCCATCATATAGTAAATGTAAACATAGTGGGATACAAGGAAAGAATCATAGCGCGAGGCTTCTCATGAAATGAAGGCATAGACTGCGAAGAGACATTTGCAGCCACTAGAAGTTAAGACACATGACAGGAAGAATCATGTTTGCAAATGAAAGAAGGCCTTGTAAGAGCTCAAAAGGCACCCATGGGATAACACATACATGAAGAGCTTGAAGATCACATAGAGTGATGAAGATCTTAACCTTTTCTACAAGGTTGAAAATGAAATTCTATAGAGGATGACAAGCTCACAGATGGGTGTGAGAAGAACTTTTGAAAAGGTACAAGATAGAGGATCTTGGTATCTAGTGACCCTAGATGGATACATAGAATATTAGTAGTAGAGGAATATACTTGTCCCTCTGGTATAGAATGTTTAAATGCATAGAGTACAAAAGGTAGAGGGAGAATGATGCTCCACTTTAGAGGGAATGACTGCAAAAGATTCTGAGGTTTGACATGGTACAAAAGGATGGACAGATTATTGATGACTCTAGGATTTACTAAGAGCAAAACAGATTCCAACCTTTAATTCAAGGTTGAAGGTGGAATACCAGTGATTCTCCTGTTATATGTTGATGACTTGTTCCTAACAGAAAAGAGGAACGCATTAAAGCTGCAAGAAGGTGACTTGCTTCCGAGTTTGAGATGAAGGACTTGGATATGATGCACTACTTTCTAAGCATGGAGGTCTGGCAGAATGCGGATGGAATATCCCTGGGACAAGGGAAGTATGTTGTATATATCATGAAAAGGTTCAGGATGATGGACTGGAAGGCCATGAACACACCTATGGCATCAAACATGAATCTATTGATTGATTCCTCGTCAGATTTGATTGATGCCACGATCTATCATCAGATGATGTGGTCATTGATGTACCTGACGAATATGAGACTACATATTTTCTTTGCTGTGCACACACTAAGCTAGTTCCTGACGAATCCGAGACATGTTCACCTAATTGCTGCAAAGCATATTATAAGGTACCTAAAGGGTATAGTTGATTATGGGATCAAGTATGAGCCGAATTAGAAAATTAACCTGGAGGGTTATGTTGATTCATATTGGGAATCCAATGCCATTGAGAGGAAGAGCACTTCGGGGTGTTGCTTAAGTATGGGATCAGGTATGATCTCTTTGTTTAGCAGGAAGCAATCCTATGTGGCACTAAGTATAACCGAAGTAGAGTTTGTCACATCTTGTTTGGCTAGTTGTGAGGAAGTGTGGCTTAGGAAGCTACTATATGATTTGTTTGATCTCTAGTTGGATGCTACTTGTATATATTGCAACATCCATAGTTGCATGAAGTTGTCGAAGAACCTAGTGTTCCATGACAAGTTGAAGCATATCGAGATCAAATATCACTATATCAGGGATATGGTTCATAGAGGAGTAGTGAAGCTCCAATATGTTGCGACAGATGAGTAGATAGATGATTTGTTGACCAAGCCATTGACGAAAGTGAAGTTTTAGTACTTCAAAGAGAAGCTTCGTGTTCTTCATATCGATTTTCCTTCCAAGGGGAAGTGATGAGTCTATGTGCCTTTCTAACATGGTGGCAAGTTGGACCTCCCATGGTCAGATATAAGTGCTGAGCATTTCAGACATGGTAACAGGATGGGCCTCCCATGGCCAGATGTAAGTGCAGAGACTTTCTGACATGGTGGCAGGATGGGCCTCCCATGGTCATATGTAAGTGTAGACCCTTTCCAACATGGTGGCAAGTTGGGCCTCCCATGGTCAGATATAAGTGCTAAGAATTTCAGACATGGTAACAGGATGGGCCTCCCATGGCTAGATGTAAGTGCAGATACTTTCTGACATGGTGGAAGGATGGGCCTCCCATGGTCAGATGTAAGTACAAACCCTTTCTGACATGGTGGCAGGATGGGCCTCCCATGGTCAGATATAAGTGTCGATCCTTTCTGACATGGTGGAAAGATGGGACTCCGATGGTCAGATATAAGTGTTGGATGAGCCTTTCTGACATGGTGGCAGGATGGACCTCCCATGGTCAGATGTGAGTGATGGAACTTTTTGACATGGTGGTAGGCTGGGCCTCCCATGGTCAGATGTGAGTGTTGGGTGTTCTATTTTGAGATCGATGTTGGATGTGTTCCCCCCATGGTCAGATATAAGTGTTGGATAGACCTTTCTGACATGGTGGTAGTCTTGGCATCCCATGGTTGGATATAAGCGCTAAAGAAGATGAAGGTCTACATGGAGGATAGGCCAACCAACTTGAAAAAGGGTTGTCTCTATAGAAATTCCTATGATGAGTAGAATTGAGAGATAGTGCCATTTGCTCAAGATAGCGGGAGCATATTTGATAATGATCCAATGATGATCCATATTTGATAATGATCCAGTGATCATCCATCTTTGATGATGATTCAATGATGATCCATCTTTGATGATAATTCAATGATGATCCTATTGAAATATTGTAACTTCAAAGAATATTCTATATGTATATTGTGTGGTCCCCGATGGTCCTAATGGGAGAACCACTTGTATTACTTTCTAACCCGATGCTTCTAATCGAAAGAACTAATAACAGTCATGAGGTAGTCCCCTCTAATTGTAAAGGTGGGTCATTAGCACTCCAGTGTGGTTACTTGAGCCTACATGTCAAATGAGTTAATTCAAGTGAACAGATGAATATAAATAGAGGTGTGGCACTCCTCATTCGTAGCACACACTCTCACTTGTGTAGCACATTAGTGGAGAAGAGAAGAGTAGCTGGAGAAGGAGGAGGATCAAGCTTTGATCTCCTTGTTGGTTTTATCTTTTATCTTTTGGGGCATATATATTGAAAAAGCTTTTGCTAGGTTTTTCCCTTTAGGGTTTTCCTAGGATAAATCTTTGTGTTCCTTTTGTATGGTTGTGCTTGCCTATCTTTCAGTGATCTTGTTTATATGCTTTTGTTATGAAAATGAAATGAAATACTAATGATCTAGCTTAGCATATGAAAATTTAACATGGTATTAGAGCCACCCTGAAAGACGACATTGTGCATCTATAGAAGCTAGGGCTTCTTAATTTTTATCTCTCTCTCCACAATCGATCAGCAAAATAAGGCTAGGCTAACTCTCCATTGAAGGGTGCATCTTTCTATCGAAGCGGAATTCGATTCTGAGCATTTTCAGTTTTCGGTGCGGGAAATTAGGGCTTCTTGCAGAAGAATAATTTTTGAGTGAGCTTGCATAGGATTTCTCTCCTCATAAAAATCAAAGTTTAGAGACCTAGATCAAGATTTTTGGTTGGGTGAAACTCCAGGAAATTCAAAAGCTAGTTTGACCCCGAGCTAGAAAAACCCTAAATACTAAAACTACTAAGTTTTGGTACATTCGCTATATCCTGCGATTGGCAAAGGCTCAGAAGTTGAAAATTGCAGAGGTTGAAGATAAATTCCATATGTACACTGTATAAAAAATTATGCCTCATATTCGCTATATTCTAGGCGATATGATCCCTCCAAGTTAGGGTTCCATCCTCTTCCAAAATTCATCCCTAAACAGGACACCTGGGGAGAATTACTATAGCTTGGGCTACATAGGTCAAAATAAAATTCTTGAAGATGTTCCAGAAATAGCACGAATTTTAATTTCTGTGGTCCAAATTTCAGAACCAAAAGATGAAATAGTGACACGTGGAAGGCCGTACAACTTCGCTGTTCTGAACAGTCCTATAACATGTCACCTTGGGAAAAGGATCATAAATCCCAATTGGTTAAAAAAATTATGATGAAACCTGTAGTGTTGGATCAGTGACATGTGAGGTTACCTCAATGCAAAATTTTAGACATAGAGGAGCATTAATTTTGGATATATCACAGAAACAGTGATGCATTTCTGGAGAAGAAATTGGAAAAATAGGGCTTCCTGTTCCGGGAGCTTCCCTCCACTGTTTTCAGAAAAGGAGTACATTGGATAGATCCATTTGAAGATATATATATTTCTATCCAATCAGATATAAAATATTCCAAGTTTTGAAAATTAGGGTTTTTCTAACAAACCCTAGATCAGCCAGCTCTGGAAGTAGGACAGACACCTCAAATCGGTAAGATCTAATATTTTGTTATTTACATTTGAGGTTCTCATTTCAAAGTGATCTATCACATTAGCTTGATGATAAGCTTGGTGAAGTTGACAACTTCCAAGCATGGAAGTATTTGATCTCTCTGAAGAAAATGAATTGGACACCTACATGAGTAGAGAGGTTCCAGTTCTAGAGGGAGATGAACCTCAAGGCCTTACACCAAAAGAACTTGGTCAAGGCCAAGAAGATCATTGTTAATTCAGTCACGGATCAACTTGTACCACAAGTGTTTTCCCTAAAGACACTGAAAGATATGTTTGATTCCTTGACCAAGCTATTTGAAGGAAATAACATACATCAGAAGATGACCTTAAGAAACAGGTAAAAGAAGAAGTGAAGAGTGCAGAAGTGGTGATAGCCACCTTGAATGGCCTCCCAGGATCATGGGATTCATTCATGTGAGGAATGTGTGCCAAAAGGAAGTGATTACTTTCAGTTGAATCTGGGAAGAAGAAGAAGAAGATGGGAGCAATTGAAGATCAATCTCTCACCATTCAAAGAAGATCCCTCAAGCAATAAGGAATATGAAGAACTCAATTCTTGAAGAACCTATTATTCATCTTATCATTTGGATAAGAAATGATGATTTCATGAATGAAGAAGATGATAAAGCAGAATGATCAAGATGGAGTCTATCCATGAAACAAATAAAAGATAAGTATTCAATTGTCATTTCATGATATTGTTTTGTTATACATTTGATTATATTCAGTTGATGTGTTACGCATGATAGATTGTTTGCATTAATGACTGCATACTACTAATATGCATGTGATGGGTAAGTAGCTCATGGTGCTCTCCATTGCTACTTATCTAGAATGAAACCTATTTGCTGACATATTGGCTTAGTGCACAATCTCAATGATTTCATGGTAGAGATGGAAGGCATCTAGAAAGTTTCTGTGAGATATGGATGAATGTTGTATTGGATAAATAGTTGCATGATGCATAAGAAATTGTTGTTATGGGTGATTCCACGGACCTGGGTAACACTTTTTGGCAAGAGTATTTCGGCAAAAACAGAAAAATCCACCTCAGTCGAGGTCTTGTTAAGCCCTCGACCGAGGTATTTAAATACCTCGATCGAGGTATTTAAATACCTCGACCGAGGTATTGCGGGCTTTAAAAACCCTCGACCGAGGTATTTAAATACCTCGACCGAGGTATTTAAATACCTCGGTCGAGGGCTTAAAAAAACAGACTTAGCCCCCCCCATTCAAACAAATGGAAAATTTCCTGTGCCTTGCAGAGGTGTAAACCCTGCCATTCCTAGCACATAACTGAGCGGAGTTGATACCGATAGATTCACCAACAAATCTTCTATCCATTGACGTATCATACACGCATTTTGGCATTCATATGATATTTATTTTTTAATTACTTCTAAAACTTATACTTAGAAAACCACACTGCAACTTCGAAGCAGCTCAAAGAAAAATCCGCAGAGTTAAAAATACACAGCCAAAAAATTCTTAAAAATGCACACATCACATATCGACGTGTCCTCTTCAAAAGGGTATCTTTAGTTTTTCTATTTTTTAAAAAATAGAAAAAATTCCTTTACGTGGACAAATATGTGTTTAAAACGATGCTGAAATCGAATGTGGTCACTTTCAAAAAATAATAAATAATTGTATAATGCGAAAAAAATTAACAAAAAAATATGCACATCACACTGCATTTTATGTAGATCATGCTCATATATTTTTTTTTTTTAAATTATTAATGCAAGATTGAATTACTCTACGTGGACACGAGCCACTTATTAGCTTCTTCAAATTTTTAAGGTCACACAGTTCATTAAATGCAAAAATTCACACATTAAATGACATCGGAATATTTTTAAAAAAATATCACTATGAAGCCAACATAATATGCTACAATTTGTTTTTTTACTGCAAGTCAAAATTCACATGGCATATATGCGTTTTCAGGGCTTCTCTCTAGTACATGAGTAAAAAATCAGGTTTTCATCGCCAAATTTGGCCAAAAAGTGTTACCCATCTTCATGGAATCACCCTTATGCATATGTTTTATGAAATATTTCTAACCATACAACTAGTGCATTTTAATTGTATGAAAGGTCCTGTACAACTGCCTATAAGAAAAGAACGACGAGACTTGTTCTGATGAACAAGTGATGAAAATTCAATAAACATGAATCTGAAGCTCCCAGGGCCAGGGACACCATGACGGAAGAAAGAGCTTCAGAGAGCGGTAGATCCACCTCGAAGGATGAATGCCACCATGGGTACGAGAGATAACTCAGGATGAAGAAAAGAATGCTATGAAAGAAGCTATGATAAAAGAGTAACAATTGATCATGAGGAATGATGTATTCAAAATGGTTTCAAGACGTAAAGGGAAGTACGTAGTATCTACCGTATGGATCTACAAGAACAAGTGTACAAAGCAAGGTTTGTGATTTTCGTCAGAAAGAATAGACTATGACATGACATACTCTATTGAGAAGTATATATCAAGCATAGAACCACCTGTACAAAATGAAGAGAGAAGATGATACTCCACTTCAATGGGAGTGACTACAAAATATATCTAAGTTCGACATGGTACGACATGATGGATAGCTTCGTGATGGATCGATACTTTACCAAGAGTAAAGTGGGTTCCAACCTTCAAGGTTGAATGCAGAAGACTAGGATATGTTGATGACCTGACAAGACGAACTCATGGAAGATGTTATGATGAAATAATACTAGAATGATGTTTGGGATATAGTACTCAAACCAGAAAACAAGAATGTGGTATCTTCCAAATGGATTTGCAAGATAAATTATGTTGTTGATAGAAGTAAGGAAAGACTTGTGGCTAGAGGTTTCTATTAGAAAGAGGGAATTAATTATGAAGAGACACTTACTCTAAGAAGCAAGGTACAGTTCCTTTAGAACTATCATGGTAGTTTCTTCCATGATGAAGTAAAGGCAAGCCTTCCTTAATTGTATGATTGAGAAAGAGTTTTACATCAAATAGTCACAAGGATTTGAAGTTGAAGACATATGGAATCACGTATGCCAATTGAAGAAGGCCTTGTATGGCCTGAAACAAGCTCCTCGAGCTTGGTATGAAAGGATAGATAGTTTCTTGTCAAGCATGGGCTTCACCAAGAGTAAAGCTGATCCTAATCTTTATCTTAAGGTTGTAGAAGATGAACCTGTCATCCTGCTGTTATATGTGGATGACTTATTATTGATAGGGAATGAGAAATAGATTATAGAAAGCAAGAAGAAACAAGCAGAATAATTTGAAATGAAAGACCTTGGGTTAATGCATTATTTCCTAGTTCTAGAAGTATGGTAAAGTTCAGAAGGAATCTTTCTCAACCAGGGAAAGTATGCGGTAGAGATATTGAAGAGATTCAATATGTTGGAATGCAAATTCATGGCCACACCCATGGACTCCAACCTGAAGCTGTTAGATGATGACTCATAAGAGTTAGTGGATGTGACTCAATACAGACAGATTATTGGACCAAACATTTGTTTTGCTGTGAACACCTTGAGTCAATATCTTGTTCAACCAAGACGGGTTCACTTAATAGTTGCAAAACATGTGATAAGATATCTGAAAGGAACTATAGAAATTTGGTCTATACTATGATGGTAGCCATGAGTATAAATTGTATGGCTACACAGATGCAGATTGGGCTGGAAGTATTTCAGACAAGAAAAGCACATCAGGTAGATGCTTTTGTTTGGGGTCTGCTATGAGTTCATGGTTTAGCAGGAAACAGTCCAGTGTTTCTCTTAGCACGACTGAAGCAAAATACATAGCAGATTGCTCTGCTAAGTTGTGAATTCATATGGCTTCGGAAGCTGATATCAGGTCTCTTTGACATGAAGATGGATACTACAATGATTCTATGTGATAACCAGAGTTCTGATTATAGAGAACCCCGTGTTCCGTCGTAACACATAGAAATCCAGTATTTATACATATGAAATAATATGCAGACGATGACGTTTCAATATTCCCATACTGAAGATATAGATGATGTTTCAGTATTTACATACTATAGATGTAGATGATGGTAATTCTGTATTTCTATACTGAATATATAGAGATGATGATGCTTTCAGTATTTCTATACTGAAGATATAGATGATGATGCTTTTAGTATTCACATACTGGAGATACAGATGGTGATAGTTTATTATTCACATACTGAAGATGTAGATGATGATGGTTGAGGTTGCTGATGTGCTAACGAAGCCTCTATCTCGAGTAAAGTTTGAACACTTTGAAGACAATCTTGGTGTGGTTCGAAAGGACCTTCCTCGAAAGGGGGAGTAGTGATGTTGCAGTGGGATTGTATCATCCCTGGGCATCCACCCTAAAGTGATCCGGTGGCCTCGATCCTCGAGAATAAAGATGGATTGTATCATCTTGGGACATCTATCTAGAAGTGATCTGGTGACCTCAGTCCTCGAGAATGACGAGGGATTGTATCATCCTGGGAAATCTATCAAAAAAATATTCGGTGACTTTGGTATTCATGAATGTGGTGGGATTGTATCATCCATGAACTTCGGTTCAAAATGTATCTGGAGGTCTCGGCCCCTGTAAATGTGGTGGGATTGCATCATCCCTGAAATTCGGTTCAAAATGTATCCGAAGGTCTCGGCCCCCATGAATGTGGTAGGATTGTATCATCCCTAAAATTCGGTTCAAAATGTATCTGGAGGTCTTGACCCCCATGAAAGTGGCGGATTGCATCATCCCTGAACTTGAGTTAAAAATGTATCCGGAGGTATTGCCCCCATGAAAGTGGCGGATTGCATCATCCCTGAACTTCAGTTCAAAATGTATCCGGAGGTCTCGGCCTTAGTGAAAGTGGCGGAATGCATCATCCCTGAACTTTAGTTCAAAATGTATCCGGAGGTCTCAGCCCTCATGAAAGTGGTGGATTGCATCATCCCTGAACCTTGGTTCAAAATGTATCTAGAGGTCTTGGCCCCCATGAAAGTGGTGGGATTGAATCATCCCTAAACCTCGATTCAAAATGTATCTGAAGGTCTTGGCCCCCGTGAAAGTGGTGGGATTGCATCATCCCTGAACCTCGGTTCAAAATGTATCCAGAGATTTCGGTCCCCGTGAATGTGGTAGGATTGCATCATCCTTGGAATTAGTCCTAAAGTGATAGGGACTGATTATCCCGTAATCAATCCGGTAACTTCGATTGTCAAGAATGTCATGGGATTGCATCATCCCTGGACTTTAAGTCCAAAAGTGAACCAAAGACCTTTTTTTTTCTTTGAGATGTGGATTGCCGTTTGTTGCTAATGATGATGACGTACTAATTGAAAGATCAGAGTATGATGATGATGCCGTACTGATCAAAAGATCAAAGTGTGATGATTATGACATACTGATCAAAAGATCAGAGTATGATGATGATGATGTACTGATCGAAAGATCAGAGTATGATGATGATGGCGTACTGATCAAAAGATCAGTGTATGATGATGATGATGTACTGATCGAAAAATTAGAGTATGATCATGATGACGATGTACTGATCGAAAGCTCAGAGTATGATGATGATGATGTACTGATCAAAATATCAAAGTATGATGATGATGACGTACTGATCAAAATATCAGTGTATGATGATGATGATGTACTGATCGAAAGATCAGAGTATGATGATGATGATGTACTAATCGAAATATCAGTGTGTGATGATGATGACATACTGATCGAAAGATCAAAGTATGATGATGATGTACTGATCGAAAGATCAAAATGTGATGATGATGATGCTGTTCGAGAATTGAAATATGATGATGGTGTTGATCACGATGTTACTAATATAAATATGATGATGTTGATGATCAAAATAACAAAATGCTAAAGATGTTGTTGCTGATCAAAAGATCAAAGTGTTGAAGATGTTGCTGATCAAAGTGCTGAAGATGTTGCTGATCGAAAGGTCAAAGTGTTGAAGATGTTGCTGCTGATCAAAAGGTCAAAGTGCTGATAATGTTGTTGAATATGTTGTTGATCGAAAGGTCAAAATGCTGAAGATTTTGTTGCTGATCGAAAGGTCAAAGTGCTAAAGATGTTGTTGATTGAAAGGTCAAAGTGTTGAAGATATTGTTGCTGATTGAAAGTTCAAGTTGTTACTGATCGAAGTAGTCAAATTGTTGATGTTACTGAAGACTGAGGATTGAAGATGAAGACTACATGATGTTAAAAAAGCTTCCAATGATTTATAGATGTATTACCCTGATGATGTTGTTGATGTCCTCTGTCTCTCTTCTATTATTGTTGTTGTTGATGTTGTTATAGAATACCCTTCTCGTTAAGGAGGAGTGTTGAAATATTGTAACTTTAAAGAATATTCTATATGTATCTTTTGTGGTCCCCAATGGTCCTAATGGGAGAACCACTTGTATTACTTTGTAACTTGATGCTTCTAATCGGAAGAACTAATAAGAGTCATGAGGTAGTTCCCTCTAATTGTAATGGTGGGTCATTAGCACCCCAGTGTGGTTACTTGAGCCTACATGTGTAACTCGAGCCTACATGATTAACTCGAGCCTACATGTCAGATGAGTTAATTAAAGTGAACGGATGAATATAAATAGAGGTGTGGTGCTCCTCATTCGTAGCACACACTCTCACTTGTGTAGCACATTGGTGGAGAAGAGAAGAGTAGCTGGATAAGGAGGAGGATCAGGCTTTTATCTCCTTGTTGGTTTTATCTTTTAACTTTTGGGGCATCTATATTGAGGAAGCTTTTGCTGGGTTTTTCCCTTTAGGGTTTTCCCAGGATAAATCTTTGTGTTCATTTTGTATGGTTGTGCTTATTTATCTTTTAGTGGTCCTATTTATATGCTTTTGTTATGAAAATGAAATGAAATACTAATGATCTAGCTTAGCATATGAAAATTTAATAGATCCAACTTTGATGATGATCCAGTGATGATCCACCTTTGACGATGATCCAGTGACGCAGACTTGTGCTGATGAATTGTGTCAAGAGAATACATTTCTAGTTAAGAGGGAGTGTTGATGCATTTGTAACTTTGGAATGTATTCACTTGTAAATCTTATATTGTGCCCTGATGTTCCTATTGGGAGAATCATTTGTATTTCATTGTACCCCAATGTTCCTATTGGGAGAGTCATTAATATAATAAAGTCATGTAAATTCATTGAGGTTAACCCTCTATTGTAAGTTAGGGAAATAGTTCCCACAATTGAGTTGAGGTTAACCCTCCTTGTTTATCGGGGGGGGGGGGGGGGGGAATTCCCCACATATGAGGGGCACTAGGGTTATTAGACTCTCCTAGAGATGTCAGCCCTGGTAAGTAATTGTCAAGCCAGAAATCAGTATAAATAGAGAGTGACCCTCTCTATTTGAGACACACACTCACCCAACTATAGTACATAAGTGAGAAAGGAGGAGCTCACACAAGTGAGAGATAGAAAAACTATTGGAGATCATCTTTCTATCTTTGGGTTTTACTGTTGCCATTGGTGCTCATTCTATATATAAGGAAGTTGTAGGGTTTTCTCCTTTATGGTTTCCCTGATGAAAATATTTGTGTCTATTGTCTCTTGTGATTGATTGTTGTGCATGTTATTCTCTCAGATAAGATCCTAAGATAATACTGTCTAATTGATAAAAATATAACAATGTGTGTTGTTCACAATTAGTGCACAATTTTAATAGGCACCCCAGATCAAGATTTCCCAGTCACGGAGGAACATTTGAAGAGCTTACAAGAAATGCATTTAAAATGGGAAGAAAGTATATCTAAGCTCAAGGTTTTTAATGATGAAGACATTATGATCTGGATTATACAATATTCATGCCACAAGCACCTGTTGGAGGAATTATTGAGTCAGAATGCACCCAAAGTGAAAGAAATCGAGTCCCAACTATCAAAGCATGAAGTGGTAGTGCGTGTGCTTGAGCCAATTGAATATCGGGTCATCAGTGAATAACCCCAAGCATGGAGAATTTTTATCAAGACATCAAATAGGCCCACTTAAACTTGTCTTATTCACAAATTGAGGATTATGATTTATTTTGTATTTATTCCTTTTGTAGTAAATGTACTGAAAGACAAAATTTTGTAAAGGAAGAGTCGAGGAAGCCTAAAAGGTTGGGGAACATTAGAGGAAATTTGGGGTCTAAAATGGACCTTATAAGAAAACACGCCAACAATAAATTTTGTGAGTTGGAATTTAGGAACCAATAGAATTTCAATAAAATGAGTCAACCATTATGGTTGAATTGACATATTTGTCATAAAAGAAAACTACTTTTTTTGTTCGTATTTTCGACATATCTCCCTGTGTTTTTACTCAAATTTCGAGCGGGAGAGCTCGTTGGATGCGGAATTTAATTCCGCACCAAACGAGTATGCACACTGCATACTTTTGATGGACCCTATTACCCTAAAAATAATAAATACATGTAAAGAATGTGATGATGACATCATCAACACGTTTTTTCAGGTATTTCTTATTTTTGGAAAATGTGATGATGACATCATCATCACATTTTTTAGGTATTTCTTATTTTTGGGGTATATGGGTCCATCAAAAGTATGCAGTGTGGGTACTCGTTGGATGCGAAATTAAATTCCACATCCAATGAGCTCTCCCGCTTGAAATTTGAGTAAAACCACATGGAGATATGTCAAAAATACGAACAAAAAAGTAGTTTTTTTCATTCTTCCTCCAAAATTAATAACGATTATTTTATTATTTTAACGATTATTTTATTATTTCCTTAGGAGGCCCATTTTAGACCTCAAATTTCCTCTAATGAATCAAGATTCATTTGGTAATTTGTACAAGTAGAGGTAAAGTAGATGAAATAATGCTTTTTTCTCTAGCATAGTTACTGAAGCTTGTTGTAAGAAGAACTATTTCCTATTATAATAAAGAAGATGGAATTCTGTTGGAGAGAATATTGCATAAGTCTGAAAGCATGTTGTGTGAAGCTGAATGGAGAACTATTTCTTGTTTAACATTATATAATCTGTGAGATCGTTCCTAACCCTCTGAACTACTTCTGAGTTATGACTGATTTTACGTTATGTGATGAATCTTATGCAATAATGAATGATGAATGTTTCAATATCATTGAGCTATCTCTTTGTTATATTTCTATTGTATGTATGTATCTTGGATTTCTCAGCTATCTGTAAATTTCTTTAGGCCAATAGTACAACACATCATTCATTTTTATTAATATCAATATTTCTCCCTAGAGATAGGCTAGATTATATTTAGATTAGTTGCCCTGTTATTTCCATTTAATATAGGCACTTGCATTTCATACATAAAGATAAAATTCATAAATGGTGGATCGGGCTGCAACTGGTAAAAGAGATTAAAAAAAAACATACTTTAACTCTACGGTAGCGAGATCACAAACCAAATGGGTTCCCCACACAAAACAATAAATCAACTATTTGGGAACGTTTATTGGGGAGAACCCTTACTATCGGTACCTGGGATTTTTCCAGGCATTAACACAAACTCACTAGCTAAAATAGTGGATAATACTGAAAAAAAATGTGCATATTTTTTCAACCTATCAACCACCACAAAAATATTGTCTTTCCCTTGTGACTTTGGAGCCCCCTGATAAAGTCCATGGATACTCTTCTCCATTTTTTATCTGGAATAGGAAGATGCTGGAGGAGTCCACTGAGGTGTTAGTGCTCAACTTTGTTCTGCTGACATGCAAAACATTCCTTCACATACATGAGAAAATAATATTTAATACTTTTCCAAGTAAATCTCTCCCTTATATTATAGTAAGTATTCAGAAAACCAGGGTGACCAACAACTAGTTCATCATGTGCAGCTCCTAAAATATTCCTATTTAGTGTAGATCCTGGCACTAAGAAAATTTTGTTTTTCTAATAAATGAGGTCATCATGAACTCTGTACTCTTCATTCTTATTTACGCCATCCAAAACTTCACAAACAAACTGATGTTTATAGTATTCAATAGCCAACAAGATCTTCCATTCATTACATATTTGCAGCAAAGAGAATGTGGGCTTACAGGAGATTTCATCAGCCACAATATTCATTTTTCCTTTTTTATACTCAATGTCAAAATCAAAATATTGAACTTTACTCACCCATTTTTGTTGTATCTCATTGATTTCCTTTTGGGTGAGGAAGTGTCTAAGACTATTGTGATCAGTCTTCACAATGAATTTACCTCCCACCAAGTACTATCAGAATTTGGCCAAGGCATGCATGATGGCCAACATATCCTTATCATATATGGAATGCAACCTTTCATGTGGCTGCAATTTTCTTCTCTCAAATGCAATATGATGCATATCTTGCATTAGGATAGCTCCAATGCCTACCCCAGAGGCATCACATTCCAACACAAAAGGTTTAGAAAAATTAGGCAAGGCAAGTACTGGACAACTTCTCATTATCTCTTTCATTTTATGAAAATATTTGTTAGCCTCTTCACTCCAACTAAATGCACCCTTCTTTGTCAAATCTGTCAATGGTGTAGTGTACATGGAGTATCCTTTTACAAATCTATGGTAATGAAGCCTCTCAACTTAGTTAGGTTCCTTGGGTTGGCCCATTCCAATATGGCCTTTATTTTTTCTGGATCTACCTTGACCCCTTCTTGGCAGATCACATGGAAAAGATACAATATTTTTGTCATGCCAAACTCAGACTTCGACATCTTGGAAAAAAAATGAAAGATCTACAAGCATAGCGAGTACCTCCTCCAAGTGGTGCAAATGCTCCTCCCATGTCATACTATATATCAAAACATCACCAAAAAACACAAGAACATACTTACAGAGTTGTTTGCTGAATATGTTTTTAATGCATGATTGGAAGGTTGTTGGTGCATTAGTCAAGCTAAATGGCACGAATAGAAACTCAAAGTGGCCAAAGTGACAATGGAAGGCTATCTTTTGTATATCTTCCTTCCTGATTCTGATTTGATGGTACCTCAATCGAAGATATATTTTGGAGAAAAAATTGGCTCCATGTAGCTCATCAATTTGGGGAATTGGGTACCTATTATTTATTGTCTTCTTTCTCAAATCTCAGTAATCTATGCATATCATGAGTGTCCCATGCTTCTTCTTCACTAGAACCACCGAATAAGAAAAAGGACTAGAACTTGGTCTAATGAGACCCAACTCTAGGAGCTCCTTGATGGCCTTTTCAATTTCATCCTTGAATCTCCTTGGATGCTTGTAGGGGTGGATTTTTATTGGAAGTGTACCTGCTTCCAGATCAATCCCATGTTCAATGCCACGGTCTGGTGGCTTGCCATGTGGAAGGTCTTCAAAAACCCTATTATGGTTGTGCATCAATTTTTCAATATATTTGGGACAGGAGGAAACTTTGGAAGTTGTTCCATTTGTTGTGATTTGGAATTCAACAGCCCATTCAATGTCTCCATGCCTCATAACATATCTCATACTTTTTGCATAAATTATTTGGCTGGGATAAGTATGTATACCTTTCAATACCGTCAATTTTCCTTCAACATCCTTGAAACTTATTTGTGGTATCTGGTAGTTCAAACAGTGCTCTCTAATAGAGTACAACCATTGTACCCCCAACACCATGTTGGTGTCTTCCACATTGACAACATAAAAGTTGTCCTTCACAGTATAGTCATTGATGTCTACTTGCAAATTTAGGATCCATCGGTTGCACTTGGTGGTATGGTTACTAGGGATGACCACTGTGAATCCTTCAAAGGGCTCAGTAGGTAGTTTTCTCATCTCCACTAGGGATGAATCAATAAAATTATGTGTGGCATCCCCGTCAAAAAGAATTGTCATTTTATTCCCTTGTATAACTCCTTTCAGCCTTGGAGTATGGAACCGAGGAAATCCATTGAGTACAACAATTTTGCTTTTGGTTTGATGGGGATGCTCCTCTTATTCAGTTGTTTCATACTCTCCATCAGCCATCTCAACTTCTTCTACCACCTCTTCATCAATTTCAAAAAATAATTCAATATAGCATGCTTTTCCCTTCACACATTTGTGACTGGAATCCCACAATTCTTGGCAGGAAAAACACATATTATTCCTTCTCAATTCATCTCGATCCTTATATGATTAATATTTATTGTCATGGGTAGGAAAGTTTCTCATAGGATGTTTTTTATTCTGAAATTTATGAGGCTTGGTAGGTCTGGGAGGATACTTGGTCCTTGGAATTGCATCATGCAGGTCTCTAGTCCTACTCACAGCTTCCTGCAAAGTGGTAGGTCGGTAGGACTTCACCAACCCCTTCAATGGTTGAGCCAGTACTTCTGTAAAAAAAAGGACCAACCTTGATTCTGATATGTCAGTTTCCATTACAGCAACCTTTTTGAACTCTGAGATGTATTCTTCTAGAGTTCTAACTTGTCTTATGTGTGCCAAATCCTGGAAAGAGATATCAGGATCCCTTCGGTCAAATCTTTCTTTCAATTTCCTGGTGAACTCCTTGTAGGTGACTACTTGATCATGGCCTAATATTTTCATGCCATGAAACCACTAGTCAATGGCCTCCCCATCAATATGTAGGGCTTCCAACTTGATGGCATCCCTTTTCGCCATAGGATTCAATTGAAAATATGTATCCATTTTCTGAATCCAAGAGCTCACTATGCAATTGGAAGTGCCATCAAAATATGGTGAAGTGATTTTCCCAATGAAATTCCTTAATCCATAATTCTGATATGGATTCCTTGCATCCCCTCTTGGCTACACCCTAAATTGAGTTTCACAGAAATCCCGGAGTGGCATAGCCCTTCTGCATTCTTCACTCAATGATTTCTAAACATAAAAATTCTCCTCCCATGTAGCAATAGTTTCATCCTGTGCTTCATGGTATTCTTTAAGTGTTTCTACATCTTTGGGCATGGTAGGCTAAGGATACAATTTTGGTTCATCTCTATACTCAACTAGCCTATTCTGAGGTTCATTCTTGGAAAAAATAGCCCCACCCATGACCTTTCTTTCTGCACATTGGGAGCCAATGCTGCTCCCTTCTCCATCTTTCACTCCCAGTTATTTAGCGGAGAATTCTCTGGTCTCTTGACTAGAATGTATGATGTGAGTTGAAATGTCTTGCAGACCTTTTAACATGTCCTGAACAAAATTCTTGAATTCATCTTTCTCATCCCTTTCTTCATGGAATCTCCCATTTATAGACTCTACTTCCTCCTCTTGAGGAATCTTTATTTTGGTATCGGAATTGTATTTTGGACTCTACTTGGTGAAGATATCTGCTACTTGTTCTGAAGATGCGCAATAGAGTATAGAAATGGTACCATCATGCATAAGCTCCCTAATATAGTGCATATGGATCTCAATGTATTTGGTTCTTTGTCTTTGAACTGGATCAACGGAGATTCAAATGGTGCTTTAATTTTCAAAATAGATGAATGTTGAAAAATCTGATTCAAAACCACACTCTCCAAGGATCCCCTGCAACCATGAACATTAAGTACTTGCATTACTCCTCTATACTTTGTCTCTGTACATGATAGTTCTATGGAACTCTGCTTCTTACTTGACCACTTGATTGGTCCTTCTATAAGCATGAACACATATCATGAGGTATACCTTTGATCTGTGTTGTCACCTGCCCAATCATTGTCAGTAAATCCAACTAACTCTAAGTTAGATTTTGCTTTGTAGAAAATCCCATGAATCCTTGTTCCTTGAACAAAGCTTAGGATCCTCTTGGCTTCTCTCCAATGGATCTCATGAGGTTGATACATGTATCTTGAAACTGCACTAATTACATAATATAATTCATCTCGAGTATGAGTAAGATAAAGCAAAAACCCAATCAACTGCCTATATAGTGTATTGATTACCATGGGAGAAGAACCTTGTTCTTCAAGCTTAACTCCTGAAATGAATGGAGTCTTGCTTGGATTGAAATATTTCATGCTGAACTTGGTGAGAAAATATGAATCATAATTTGATTGATGAACTTTGATTCCATGTTGGGATTGAGAAATTTCGAGACCCAAGAATTGGCTCAACAATCCCAAATTTGTCATAGAAAAGACATGGTTCATTGCATCCTTCAAGGAGGCAATCTCTTTCTTTGAACTTCCTGTAATAAGTAAGTCGTCCACATAGAGAAAAATAATCATTAAAGAACCACTAATCATCTTAAAATAGACATTAGGATCAGACTTTCATCGAACAAAACTTAGTGATGGCAGAAAGCCATCAATCTTGGCATACCAAGCCTTGGGGTCTTGCTTGAGCCCATACAATGATTTCTTTAACCTGCACAGTAAATATGGATTGGGTAAAAAACATTTTGGTTGCTTCATATAAATCTCTTCATTCAGATATCCATTTAGAAAGGCACATCCATGTGATGTACCTCCCATTGCTTCGAAGCTGCAATGTCTAGAACAGGCCTTATTGATTCCATCTTTTCTGTTGGTGTAAAAGTATCATTGTAATAAATACCATGTACTTGAATTTAGACCTTAGCTACCAATATTGTCTTATATTTCAAAGGTGAACCATTAGCAACAAACTTAGTTTTAAAGACCCACTTAGACTTCACTAGCTTTCTCCATGGGGAGAGATCAACCAGTTCCCATGTGTTGTTCTTTTGGAGCGAGCTAAATTCTTCTTTCATGGATGTTTTCCATATTGGATAATGTGCTGCATATTCATATGTATGTGGATCAGAATCTGTCATCAAATAACACTTCTGAGCAAAGACTGGATCTTTCATTCAAATGGCACTCTCAAATTGAGATCTAGTCCTCCTGGTGTCATTAGGATTTCCAGCTAGTTCCCCAGCTGCATGAATGGTCCTTGCTTCCCACTTTAGTCTTGTAGAGATTTTAGGATATACATTTAATTAATCATTATCAGACATATCAGAATCAGCAAACTCATTAGTCTCTTCACTTACAATAAATGGCTGTGGTGTTGAAGAGGACTCTCCAACTTCAACTGCTGTTAAAGGCTCATCTTCAAACTGAACACTTCTTTCAATAAAAGATTTGTTAGTGCTCAATTTGATCAGATTATACCCTTTTGAATATTTAGAATACCAAACAAATAGGAACTCTTGGATTTGGGGTTGCAAATCCTTCCTCTTTTTAGTTGGAATTCTAGCCCAAACCTTTGAGCCAAAAATACTGAAATTTGTCGCATCTGGATTTTGTCCACTCCAAGCTTCGAAAGGAGTCATGCCATCAAGATTCTTATGTGGCACCCTATTCTGGATATAGTATGCATAATTTACAGCCTTGGCCCAAAACTTTGGTGGAAAATTTTTAGCCTCCATCATGCAAGTTGCCATCTCCTTCAGTGATCTGTTCTTTCTCTCAGCAACATCGTTTTGCTGTGATGTGAGTTTGGGTAAACAGGGTACTCCCAAAAGATCGAACACCTTTAGCAACCGCTTCACACAAATAGATCACAGATTAACACACCAATGTTTGTCACATGGTTAAAACTCTCGAGAGGGAAACAGTCCACGGCCCCAGCCAAATAGCTACTTGGAGCAATTTATTATGCAAAAGAAAGAAAGTTACATATGAGCTTTTCATAATCGATCAACTAGGCAAGGACCCTCTATGCTCTTTAAATAGAGATCATAGACCAATAGGGTGTTAAGCCATGGATCAATGGTAGGTATGATCTAAGAGAAGTTGAACCGTAGGATCACTCTATGTCTAGAACATATCGTGACCGTTGGATTAGAATATTTACAAATGCATACTAATGCATACTAAAGAAACACACTTTTAACTAACAGATATATTACACAAGTTGATCTTAACTAACTCCTAAGTGTATAAATATCCTAACATCCCCCCTTAAGAACAACTTGGGATAGGATTAAAGGATTTACAAAAGTGTCACTATTAGGAGAAGGAAGGAGGCATTAGAGCCTATCCCCCCTTAAGAACACATTCCTGAACTCCTAACATAGACCAAAGTTTAGAAAACTTCTCTTCTATGAGAGACTTGGTGAAGATGTCTACAACTTAATCATCTGTAGGGCAATAGAGCACTTCAATAACATGATCATGAACAAGATTTCTGATGAAGTGCATGTGTAGCTCAATGTGTTTGCTACATTGATGTAGAATTAGATATTTGGAAAGATTGATGGAACTTTGATTGTCGCACCAAAGTGGAGTAGGTTGTTGCTACTTGAATCCAAACTCTGAAAGGATCTATCAAATCCATAAATCTTCTTGACTAATATTAACTGCGGCTCGATATTCTGCTTCTGCTGAAGAAAGAGCAAGAGCTTGTTGTTTCTTACAAGCCCAAGTGACAGGTCAAGATCCCAGACTGAAAACATAACCTACAGTAAAATTTCAATCATCAGGATCACTGGCCCAATATGAATCAGTGAAACCAACCAACAAAGGTTCCCCCCCTATACTGTAATGAATCCCAAACTGAATTGTACCTTGAATATATTGAAGTATTATTTTTCCTACTTTCCAGTGACTTTCATGAGGAGTTTTCATATAATGGGAAACATGAACAATGACAAAGGAAAGGTTAGGACGGGAATGACTCAAGTATAAAATACTACTAACAAGCTAACGATACAAGGTGCCATCTACTTCAGGGGAAGTACAAGTGGCAGAAAGTTTGACTCCAGACTGGAAGGGAGAAGGGTTGGTTTATAATATTCCATGTGGAAGCAACGAAGAAGGTCACAAGCATAGTTATACTGGGAAAGAGAGATTTCTTCTTTGGTTTGAAAGACTTGGAGACCAAGAAAATAATGCAAATGTCCTAAGTCTGACATTTCAAAACTTTGCTTAAGACTGGATTTCACATGGGTTATACATCTAGGGTCACTACCAGTAAGGATAAGATCATCAATATAAAGAACAAGTATGATGAGATGGTTTCCTACTTTCTTGGTATAGACATTGGGGTCAGAATGGCATCTAGAAAAACCAGTGTCAAGGAGAAAGCTATCCGTTTTGGCATACCAAGCTCTAGGAGCTTGCTTAAGGCCATATAAAGATTTCTTAAGGAGACAAACAATGCTAGAGTGATTCTGAACATATCCAACAGGTTGTTCCATGTAAATTTCCTCATGTAAATCACCATGTAAGAAGGCAGACTTGACATCCATTTGATGGACTTCCCAGTTATGTAAGGCTGCAAGGGAAAGAACACGACGGATGGAGTTTATTTTTGTTGTAGGGGCAAAGGTTTCATTGTAGTCAGTCCCTTCAACTTGGGAAAAACCTTTGGCAACTAACCTTACCTTTAGTCTTTCAACACTTCCATCTGATGCACACTTAGTTCTATAGACCCATTTACATCTAACAAGTTTTCTTCCTTTTGGAAGAGGAACAATATTCCAAGTATCGTTTTCCATTAAGGAATGATATTCTTCATCCATAGCTGCATCCCAATCTGGATTTCCTGAATCTTCTGCAAAAGTTTCTGGATCATGATTCTCGAAAACTTGAGCCAAAAGAGAAGAGGGTCGCTGAAACTGAGAACGTGTTCGACATTGATCTCTAGGATCACCAGCAGGATCACCAACTGCTTCACATGTTGAACGGACCCATCGAGGAAGTATTGGTGCTGGTGCAATTGGAGGAACATGAGAAGGCGGAGGTGGATTTTTATCCTCACTGTCATCATCAGAAACTTAAGTTGGAAACCTGTCAAGGAAGCTAGAAGAAGAAGAAGAAGAAGGCACAATCGCTGAATCAGGCTCACTGGCCAAAGATGGCGCACCCACCAAGTCAGGCTCGCAGGCCAAGAGATTTTCATCAAATTTAACATCTCTTCTAATGATTATATCATGAGAATGTGGCTGAAGAAGTCTATAACCCTTTACATCTTCAGAACATCCAACAAATATGCACTTTTCACTTTTAGGCTATAATGCTTTCCATTTTTTATCTGGAATGTGAGCCCATGCTCCACAACCAAATACATGAAAGTGACTTACATATGGTTTAATTTTACTCCATGCTTCTTTCAGTGTTATACCCTGTAAAACTTTAGTGTGTGTGCGATTAAATGTGTAATTTGCACAATTTATGGCCTCAGCCCAATATTGAAGACTTAGTCCCTTAGATTGGATCATAAAATTAGCCATTTTTTTTAAAGTGCGGTTCTTCCGTTTAGCTACACCATTTTGTTGTGGTGTATATGGAACAGTGTGTTTTTGTTGGATTCCTTGTTCAGTTAAAAAAGTAGTGAACTTATTGTTAACATATTCTCCTCCATTGTCAGATCTTAACTTAATAATTTGATGACCAGATTGTTTTTCAACAAGGGCCTTGTAGGCCAATAATATGTTAAATACTTCGCTCTTAAGTTCTAGGAAGTAAATCTAAGTGCATCTGGAGTAGTCATCAATGAAAGTTAAGAAATATTTAAAACCAGAAAAGGAAGCAGATGGAAGAGGGCCACACAAGTCACTATGCACAAGCTCCAAGGGAACCGAGGTGTGCCAAGAGGCACGTTTGTCAAAACTGTCCCGATGATGTTTTTCGAGTACACAACTAGAAGAAACACCATCCTTGTAAGATACCAGCGGAATACCAGTCACCATATTGTCTTTACATAGTTGTTGCAATGAGCGATAATTTAAGTGACCAAATCGCTCATGCCAAAGTTTCCTCAAGTTATCACTATGAGCAACAAAAACTAAAGAAAAAGGTGATGACCCAAAGTTGTTAAATTTGTACAACCTGGTAATATCATCAACAGTTCCAGTAGCAAGGATATTTTGAGGATTTTTAAAATCCTTGATTACAACTTGGTGAGGTGTAAACGTCACAATTTTACTTTCACCTGAATGAGTAATGATAGACTGATAACAAATTACAGGAAATTTTTGGAACACATGGTACATCACTAAAATGACCATTTTATACTGGAACTATTCCAGATCCTACAACACTTAGAGATCTATCATCACCAACAAATATTTGTTTGGTGTTACATTCATGCATAGTAGAAAATATGGCTTTATCCTTAGCCATATGATAAGATGCTCTAGAATCAATGAGCCATTCAATTGAAGTAGAAGAAGAAGATGCAGTATAAGAGTAACCAGAAGCACAAAGTGCATGTCCATGAGAGATAGATTATGAAGACGAATCTAGGCTGATGTGGTGCTTGTTCATTGTTGCTTCCAAGGCTGCCATCTTCTTAAAACACTTAGATTCATCATGATTATCTTTCCCACAAAAATTACAATGATGCTCAGTCTTCTTTCCTTTTTGCTTGGATCCTTTGTCATTTTTTAAAGAAGGAGCTGACTGAGAGAGTTTGGGACCCTTGTTGTTTTGCTTATTATTGCGAAAATTATGTTTCTTGGGAGGCTTGGACTTTTCTTTCTGTTGGGATAATAAGGATTTCCCAGATGTATCTGCATTGTTAATTATTCCAAGATGAATGAGCTTATCTTGATCTCTAATTAAGGAATCACGAAAGAATTCAAGGTTAGGATCTTGATAACTAGCTGTAGTCAAGGATTCTTTCATGGAGTAGAATGTAGATACAAAAACAAAATATGCAGGTCCAAATTTTGAAAGAATATGATAAATACATTGTTTGTCTTCTTTCTTAATCTTGCATTCTGCACATAATAGTCTAAGAGTTTTATACTTAGATAAATAGTCTTAAATGCATGAAAATCATTTGGATTAAAGGAAATCAACTAATTCTCAAGTTGATGACCCCAAATTTCATTGTGTTTACCAAACACAGATTCCAACTTTTCCCAAGCGAGATCAGGTTCATCAATTCCAGATATGTGGAATCGCAAATCGGTAGAGATTGACATCCCAATCAATCCACGAGCCTCATCACATCTATTTTTCCATTTAATTTTATTATCATCATTAGTGGGTTCTATTTCTTTCCCTGAGGTTATCCTAAAAAGTATCCTACTTCACAGAACATCCTCCATACGAGATTTCCATGAGAAGTAGTTAGAACTTGTAAGTATAATATCACAAGGGGAGGCCATACTATAAAATAATGGCTGAAAGAATAGAAACTAACTGTCTGGATGCAAAGAGATCGAAAAAATATGTGGTTTTTAAAAAAACGGCCCTTAAATTTGATTCTAGATGCTAAAGTTATGCTTGATTAAAGAAGATGTTGAAGATGTCCCCAATAGTGACGTGATAGATATTAACTTGACAAACTAAAAAAATGAAGCCCCCTCTTCCCAAGATCAACCTTTGACAATCACTTTTACAATAAAGTTGCTTTGAAGTGAATCACTTTTGTAGAATAAGTGATGTTCACTTTTACAATAATGTGACTTTTAAATAGTGCGGCAATAAATTAAAAGACTTAAGTGACTCACTTTTATTTTATTTTATTTATGTGAGATGCACTTTTACAATAAAATAACTTGAAAATAGAAATTGCATGCACTAAAAAGCAGCTTAATAAGACTTGAACTCAAAACCTATTAAGTAATAAAACAACTTTGGACCAAGTGAGCTAAGTTTAAAAGGTACGTAAAATAATGGAAACAGTAAGGTTTTTGTTTTTTTTACTCTTCTTTCTCTTTCTCCGTGCTTGCTTTCTTTTCCTGCAAATCACAAAAAAAACAAAAAAAAAAATTCCACACAATGGGGTTAGATCTTGGTTAGCTTACCTGGAAAATCTAAGTTTTCAAGTTTTCTCATTGTTTTTCTTTTGCCATGATCGTACAAGGTGCACGGAAAAGAACATACGTAGCCGAGAAGACAAGAAAAAAAACTTTCCATTATTGTTTTTGATTCACTGCGATCGCGCAAGATGCACGGCAAAGAGCATACGCAGTCAAGGAAGGCAATAGTCCGAGACTAAAATATAAAAGATCTAATAATAAACTGATAAAATATGAGAGATTTAAAAAAAACAAATCCGTCACTGTAACATTATACCTTCAGATTTGACGAAATGGGTGTTTCTAGAGCAAACGAAAATGGTTTTCGGTGAAATGAAAACTATTTCCCAATGGAAAAAGGTGCTTCAGACGCAATGGAATAGCTCCCACAGGACAAAAATGCACAGAAAATCCAAAAACAAAAACCCTTTCAAAGTTTCGGCAACACTGGTTCCAGATCTTGATCAAAACCGAAAGCAACTCTTCATAAAAGCTCTAATACCATGTTCGGGTACACAGGGTACTCCCAAAAGACCAAACACGTTCAGCAACCGCTTCACACAAATAGATCACAGATCAACATACCGATGTTTGTCACATGGTTAAAACCCTCGAGAGGGAAACAATCCATAGCCCCAGCCAAATAGCTACTTGGAGCAATTTATTATGCAAAAGAAAGAAAGTTACATATGAGCTTCTCATAATTGATCAACTAGCCAAGGACCCTCTATGCTCTTTAAATAGAGATCATAGACCAATCAGGTGTTAAGCCACAGATCAATGGTAGGTATGATCTAAGAGAAGTTGAACCGTTGGATCACTCTATGTCTAGAACATATCATGACTGTAGGATTAGAATATTTACAAATGCATACTAATGCATACTAAAGAAACACACTTTTACCTAATGGATATATTACACAAGTTGATCTTAACTAACTCCTAAGTGTCTATATATCCTAACAACGTGTAAGGAATATAATGCTGCATTTGGATACCTGCATCTTTGCAATACTAGATAAAATCATATTTGACATACTCACCACCATTATTAGATATGAGGATCTTGAGTTTCCTCCCATACTGGTTTTCAACCAAGGCTCTAAAGACTTTGAAGGGGTCAAAAAATTCAGACTTATGCTTTACGAAGTGAACCCAACAATACTTGGAAAAGTCATCTATGAAGGTGAGTGCATATTTGGCTTGTCTCATGGAAATATGAGGGAATGGATCAACAATGTCACTGTGGATCAAATCAAGAGGTGAATAGGTTCTCTCATTACTTTCTCTCTCATACATGTGCTTTGGGTGTTTTCCTAGGATACAACCTTGACAGACTCCCTTAGAAAACTTGATCTTTGGCAACCCTATGCATTAGAGGAAATTTCAACTCAAAATGGGAATTTTAACTCTAATTCAAATTCCATGTCATCATGTGTTAGCCAATGAAATTTATTTATATTTTAAATACCATATAGGTTTTAAGCACTTTTTTAATATAAATTTGGGGATAGGTATCATAAAATAACTACTTTTTTGTTTGTATTTTCGACATATCTCCTTATGTTTTTACTCAAATTTCGATAGAGAGAGCTCGTTGGATATGGAATTAAATTTCACATCTAACGAGTACCCACTTAGCATACTTTTGACGGACCCCGCTACCCTAAAAAAAAGATATACCTAAAAAAACATGATGATGACATCATCATCATGCTTTTTTAGGTATATCTCATTTTTGGGGTAGAGGGGTCCATCAAAAGTATGAAGAGTGGTACTCATTGGATGCAGAATTTAATTCTGTATCCAAATATCTCTCCCAATTTAAATTTGAATAAAAAAACTAGGAGATATGTCAAAAATACAAACAAGAAAGTAGTTTTTTTCTTTTCTTCCTCCAAAATTAATAAATATTATTTTATTAATTTTTTTAGGAGGTCCATTTTGAGTTGAAATTTTCTCTGATGACCATGTCTTTGTCACTCAAATCATAAAGATACTTGTAGTTAATATGGAAAAATATTTCATGCCAAAGCTTGCTTGCTTCATTAGCATGAGTAAGAAGAGCAGAGGGGTTTGAGTAGGGTAGAAAATGGGAAAACATGTATACCTTCGAAGCATGATCAACAACACCTTTTTCTATGACTTTACCATTCAAAATTTTAGTGATTTCAACTTCATTAGGGGAGAATATGACTTTATTTGGAGACCTAGTGTGAGACATCTAATACACTAACAAGATATTAGAGGCAAGACTTAGAACATACAACACATTATTGAAATTAACATGGTCAAGATCAATCCTACCCTCGCCCACAGTCAGCCAGAGAGTTATCTCCCAAAACTATTGGTGGACCTTTTAGCATGTCAATAGAGGAAAATATCTCCCTTGTCAAAACCATATGTCTAGAATCTCTAGAATCAATGATGAAGCTAGGTGAGCTTGAGGTGCCAGAAGCCAAGGCATGTACTCTCTCCTTGTCTTCTAAATTTGATCCTCCTTCTCTCTTCTTTGAGTAATCAAGAAGGGAGATGTTGTTATTCTCCAGGATTTGGGTCAACATGTCAATTTTCTTTTCCATACAAGAGCTCTCAGGGTGATATCCCTTACTGCAGTATGCACACTTGCTCATTTCTCCTTTGTTCTTCTTCTTCTGGGATTCTTCTTGGAGCCCGAGGACTCCTCTTAAGACTTTTCCTTGTCTCTCTTTTGCTTAGGTGGCCTTTTATCTTTTTTCTTGCTTTTTGAATCCACCTCCAAATCTCCAATAACCAAAGCCCAGTCTTTGGAGGTTTGATGGTGCCCATCATCACCAATTTATCTTGTTCCTGAGTGAGGAATTCCATGAACTCAACAACCTTAGGCATCTTCCAGGTTTGAGTTGTCAATTTAGTGGCATAGAAGGTCGAATAAAAAATTGAATAGTTAGGACCAAGCTTTGAGAGAATGGTCTAAACTATTTGCTCCTCCTTTTTTTCAATCCCACATTGTCTTAACTGCAAAACAAGGGCCTTAAACTTGATAAAATAGAGTTGCAATGATCTGAAGCTACTGGGACTCAAGGAGATCAATTCATTCTTGATTTGATGTCCTCTCATCTCATCTGTATTTCCTAAAATCTCTTCAATATTCTCCCACACCTCACTAGGATATGTCAATGAAGCAAGATGAAAGAGGAGGTCTATTGAAATACTCAGACACAAAAGACCGCGGGCCTCATCCCTCTTGTTGTGCCATTTGATTTTCTCTGCAACTACATTGGGCTCCGCCTCAGTAGCCATGGTAACCCTATAGAGACCTTTCTCTCTCAACAATATCTCCATCTCAACATTCCATTTGAATAAATTGAATGGATTTAAGATGATCCTTTGAGATTGGTCCATATCTCAGCTCATGTGCCCTTCAGTCAGCAGAATGCGCTCCCAGTCAGTGATGTTGAACCCATAATAACAATTTAGAAGGAGAGAAATCGATACACAAAGGCTCTGATACCATGTGGAAATTGAACCCAAGAGATAGATCAATTACACTCACAAAATTTCTAATTAAACATGCAAAATTCACACAAAAGGAGACTAAAATTGGAGCATAACTTAATCCTGTATTGAATAAGTGTACATTAGCCAACCATATGTAGTAATAGGTTGCTCAAATATATAATTACATGAGATATTCAAAAGCACTAGGTTTCTATTCGAATTGGTCAAAAAGAAGGCTTACTAAAACAAGTCAAATCCCCCATAGGTGCAAAAAGGACTTTCCAAATCCATGAAGATCCTCATGAATTAGCTAAATCAAGTGGGAAAACTAATAAGTGGTGGAAAGACAACTCATTCATGCTTTTGTATGGAGAAAAGGAAGGAGGAGGATGTGGTAAAAAAAAAGGAAATTTCCCCTAGACTAGTTTTCCTTTATGCCTTAAAACTGTTGTAAAGCAAGGCAAGGCAACTTTCAGAAAAACAAGATATGTGATTTAAGGAACTAGGAATAAAGCATACATGCTAAATATGTTTCCAGGATGATTCCAAAGCGCTCCATGACCCAATTTCGCAAGTATTGACTTTTAGGAACATGTAGAAGTCAACTAGCATAGAGAGGGAATCTAGGAATCTAGGAATAAGACCAAAATGATTTAATTAATATTAAGTATGGGTAACTATGGGTTGCTTATTCTAACATCGAACTGGGAAAATCATGCTTTTTTTTTAGGAAATTTTGTAGGAAAGAGGAGTGAGTAGGGGGGAGAAACCAAATATATTTCAGACATAGAAATTCCTCTTCCCTAGCACATTTAGATCTGGTTCCATTTAGGTTTCAGAATCCACTATGTGGAAACCGACTTCCACACTTCTCGGCAGCCAAACCATGAAACTAGGAAGAGTAGTTCATCCTTTTTCAACTAGGGGATTTTGGAAACTTGAAGAGGGTTTTTCTAGCGTTAATATAACATAAAAAATGGGTTTGCACAATTTTCATCAGTTCTGGAATGTTCTGAGGAGTTTTGGAGGAACTTGGGGTTTTTTGATAGTTTTGTCCTAGTGAAACCTTGCGCAGTGGAGGATCCAAAAAGGTAGTACAGACCCAATAAAAAAGGGTTTTGAATATATGTATCAGAATTTGGGTCTGTCAATGACCCAGAGGAACTTATAGGGCTCAGTTTCAGTGAACATAACTCATTTTACATCAAAAACTGCAAGACTAGTCATTTAAAGCTATCAATCTAACTAGGGTCTAAAATAAAGCAGTTAATTCATGGAAGATTGATTTCTGAATTACATATGAAGTATAAAAGATATAAATAACACTTTTATGAACATATAAAATCTCTCCAATCATTCCCACAACCTTTCTTATTTCTTCTTCCACTCAAATTCATTAATTTCCCCCCATACAATGGTAAAACACGTTTTTTTGGTGAAACTGAAGACAAATTTTTTATGGAATGAGATATTTCGACCTGATAAAGATAAATTACTGAGTTATATGCTACTACATATCAAAAATCATATAATATACTGACCATTACAAAGGATAATCTAAAAGGGTGGGCAGGAGGCCCAAAACATGACCAACAAAAAGGGCTGAGAGCATAGGTGAAGCATGGGATTCATTGGACATCGACCTGAACATGATGGAGGCTACCAATATCTTTGAGAATACTTCAATGTATGCAATATAGCTCTCCATACCTGCAATAGAAGAGAATATGATGGAAGGAGAGGGGAACGAAAGGTTGGGGCTCATCTCCCAGTAGTCTGAGGCACATCACTCAGAAGGAATGCTCACATAAGCATAGATTAAAATAAAAAAACAACCAAACTGAAGCAATGGGATTGAGTTTTCCTTTAATAGCATTCTTGATGACCTCTTTAGCAAGTGGAGGCCAATGGTGACCTATGAGAGAAAGTCAACTCGATGGGTGCCCTAACCCTAGCCACATAAGCGCCCTCCTTGGGTAATTTGGAATGTAGGACCATGTGGAATTGTTTCCATGTCCAACTCATCCCTCACATTTAGAAACTGCGCCCTCCCTTAGTCAAAATATGTTGCTTTTGTTTTATGGCAGCTTTCTTATTTTCCCATCTCATAAGGAAATTGTGCTTTCCTTTCCAAAAAATTTCTTGCTTTGTCCTTACATTTTTTCTGAGTTCTCTAAGATTAAACTGCACCCTCCCTTTGTAAAAATTCTCTTCTTTTACCTCTATCTGCTTTTCTGCTGCTTTTAGGCAATTTCTCTTTATTTCCCTAGCTACTTTTGTCATGGAGTTTCTTATTTTTCACCAAGGCAAGTTGACTAGTCCCCCAATGCTCCCTCCTGACATGGAATCCTTATTTCCACATCATTAATTTTCATAATAATTAAAAAGGATGAAATAATATTAAATACATGCCTTGAAATAATTATTAGCAAAATTTGTCCTAGGAAAAATAATTAATGTCAATTTCAGCCCCTAGGATCTTTAGCATGGTCAACACTTTTAATGGTCAAATTGAGCGGACATGAAACAATATGAAATAAATGATCGATATTCTCTTCGGAATGATGTTTACTAAAATTCATAATTTTTTGTGTTAAATTTCACCAAAGTTTCTTTTACTTCCTAGCATCTAACCTTTCTTTCACCAAAGTTTCTGTTATTTAACGATTTCTTAAAACTCGATATAAGTACAAATTCCAAATTTGTTGTGCATGGGGGGTGGCACTATGCTTGGGAACCAGGGAAGATATTAAGAAAGAACCTATGAAATCCCTATGAAAACCCTACTTAAGGAAATTGAAAGGAAGAACCTTCACAGACTTGCATTGGAACATAGACTAAAGATAACATGTTGGATAGAGAACAATTTTTCAATATCATATTGGATGATATTCTGGTTAACAAGACTTCCTTTATATAACTTAAACCCAATTTTCCTAGTTGGAGAAACAAGGATTATCTCTTTGACTTAGGAATTATCAACCGAGACAGCCATCAACAAGTTGTTCATAAGCTTAAACCTTAATGGTGAACTTCTAGTGTGAAAATGTAAAATGGTAAAATCGTAACTTCTAGTGTTGTTGTTTTAAGTTAAAATGTAACATCGTTATGCTTATTGGTGCAAGCCAAGGATGCATCAGATCTAATGAATATTAAAGTAGGATCTAGTATATTTCAGTTAGCCTAATGATGCTATGCTTAAATGGTTTAGAATTTCGATTCCTTTTGAAATTTGAATTCTGCACCTAATGGATTTGAAATCATCTATTTCTAAATTGTATCATGTAATCCTACATTTAAATTGTTTATTTCCTGTTGAATTATTTATTTCCAAAATTCTCTCTTAGTTTGTATTTATGAATCTGTATGAAGTATGGATCTCTAACCTTGCTAGGAATCATTTTTATCATATTTAAACCATAGTAGGGCTCCATAAAAATTTATAAGTATATAAAGGCAGAGTACTATTTAACTTCTATACAAATCAAAGTATTTAGGATATAATTCCTATTTATAGCATAGATATGCATTATTTAATATATACAAATGTAATTCACTCAACAATATTAACATTATACCACCCATAAGATTCCCATTTAAGTATTTGATTTGAATAAGGTCTACTTAACAAATCATGAAAGTACAAGGCTGCTATCATAGGTATACATTCACATAACTAATTAATTAACTCCTAAACAAAACCTTTAATTAATCTAACGATATTTTTGAGATACGATTTACAACCATGTATAGAGGTAAACCAAATCAAGAAGAAGGTTATTTGATGGTCGCTAGGTCTTTCCAAGCACCATAAAAAGAATATTAATCAAAATATAAACAAATTGAATGTTTGACTGCTAAAGACATACTCTTATGTTAAATTACACTACCAAGATCGTGGATCGAATCTCCTTAAGATATTTTTTTAACAGTCCCATGAGAAATTTACACATCACTTTATAGTAATACAACTATGAAATCGTTTAATGAAAACCAACATATGGATTGAATATCCTATTAACATCCACCAACGTGCACGTGATAATAAATAAATAATCTAAATTAAATTTGGCACTGATTGATAGGCTAGCTAACACAACTACTATCACGACATCAAATCCAGTATAATATCCTTGATAACCGAGTTTTTAAAACATTAGAATCTTAAATTCAATTGAGATATCAGCAACCCTATGGGTCATGTATTTTAAACACCACAAACACCATATTTATAGGGTCGTAAGTCCACATCGTTGCTACCTTATGTTATACAGAGATAGATCCTCATTAAATAATTATGTTATAACTAGCGTGCACTCACAACTAATTAAATAAAGGTATAAGAAATAAAACAATGAAACCTTACCCACAGCCATAAGACCATTGAGGATGGATGTTGTGCTTCAAACAATTATTGCATAGGCTTAACGCTAACATAATTTCATTAACCAAGAAATCAAACACTACAGGATAACCCATGCACTGTTTGGGAAAAATATGAGGTTGTATCCACAATCTATAAAATAAAACAATGAAGTATCACTCATGACCATAAGACCATCACAATGGAATCCAGTTGGTTTAATACAAAAACATCATGGTTATATAAATACAAAGCTTACAAAACAATAATGGATATTACATAGTCAAAGTCTAGAATTCCCTTTTATTCACACACACACACAACACATATTACAGAGTGGTTGTAAGACCATCGTTGATGGATTCCATTGTAAAATCAAAATACCAATGTTATAAACAGCATGGGAATAAGACCCGTCAAGGCAACCCAAAGTATACCAGAGTATAAACTATTGTATTACATTACATTACAGTGCCATGGTATGGCTAAAGAGCTGGAAAAAACCCGAGAAGGGTTTCATAAAAACCATTTACAAATTTAAAACTGAAAGACCACTTATCTTTAATCAATGTGACTACCCTTGGAGCCCTCACGACCTCTGCCCAGCATGACCTACAATCACAATAGGGTGGGTCAGTTTGGGTCCTATACTAAAACAAAAACTAAATAATAAAACCACAGTCAAAGTGCAGACAGTAGCTCGGTATTTGGAAATGCATGCATGGGATGAGGTGACCCTATCGCCTTCCTCTCTAGTGCCGAAACTTGCAAATTGCCATTTACAGTCAGTTTAAAACCTAGAATAAACATAAAAGGATTTAAAAATTACCTTGGAATTTGTAAACAAGGTCCAGGGGTCAGATCCTCCGAGCACCCTTATCTCTTTATAGCCTGCATTCACTAAAAAACATATTAGTGAAATAAAACTAGAACTATCCACTCTAAATCAAGTAAAACGCAGAGCGAAAGTAACAAGTCAATGTTTACCTGCTGGAGCAGATTGTTCACTTGTTGGTGATCTAGGTGGATATTGGTAGCCACTTGCCTATTCCACTTGGGGCCCTAGCATTGTTCTTTCATTTATTTTAGTTTCCTTAATTGTAGTACAACTTACTATTTTTAGCGATTTTTTGGGTTCTAAACTTTCGAAGCCATTTTGAGGCCCTAAACAACATTTTTTGGGAGATATTTATTCAACAAATATATTGAATTTGTAGTCATCAATGTATTCCTTGGATATATCTTTCCAATGTGGTATCATGTGCATCAAACAAAGATCGTATGCCAAAGTTACGGTGCTGGTAAGTTGATGTACCAATTTACCCCAACGGGGCCATCGTTTGGCATTTGTTTTCATCTCCTAGGGTTAGGTTTTGGAGGATTAGGGTTTTCCTTTGTTTCTAAATAATATATGGTCTTTAGAGCCCCATTGTAAGGGGGATTTAAAATTCCAGTGGAAGCCACATATCTTCTTAGAGATAAGCTACCAATTCCCTAGCTAGATTAATTCCATTCTTTCTATATGCATATTTCTGATATATGATTTTAATGAAATGAAGTATTATTTCTGCTACATCTCTGTGTTTATGTGTGTTTATGTAATTCCTTTCATTCCTTCATAAACATTCAGATCAGTGGTATCAGAGCGGGTCTTCTCTTTCTCAATCCTTATTTGCATGTCCCCAACAAGGTCGAGGTATAAGGAATTTGGGCTCGACCTGGTTGAATCCTTGCAAGATCAGCCTCACAAACTCCAACGACATTCCATGGTGGATGAAAATAAAGATGAGGGAGAAATAGATTCTATCAAAATAATTCTCGAGGAGGACCTCTAAAAACAAAGGAATACGATGATGGATAACTTTTCCTAGACCCTTCGACGACTTTCCATCAGTAGCCACTCTGGAGGTGCAATCCCTTTTAAGGTACAAGTAAAGTTTGGCATTCCCATATTTGAAGGACAAATAGATGCATATGTCGTAGATAGATGGCTGATCTCTTAGAATGTTATTTCTTAGTGTATGAATTTTCCAACTGGGAAAGAATTACTTTTGCACTCCTTAAAGATGCCCCCCATGTCAAGGATTGGTGGGAAACCTATTGTGAGTAGACGAACAACAGGACAGTCTCTTTGTTTTTGGCCGCACCCACTTGGAATTCTTTCTGAGACACCATCAAGGAACAATATTATCTCGTGGAAATCTATAAGGACACGTACATACAATAGACTACGTTGTGGCAGAAAAGGTATGAAGATGTGCATGAGCTGAAAAATATGTTCCATACCTTATGCACAAACTTTTCTATCAAATATTCAGAGAAACATTTGCTATTGAAGTACTCCAATTTTCTAAATAGACACATTTAGGAGAAAATGGAGTTCCTCGACATATCCTTGCTTGGTGCAACATATCGGTTTGTTGCCAAGATTGAGCAAAAGTTCAAACAGAAGAAGAGAGACCTTGGATCTGTGAATCAAAAGCAAGGGAAAGGTGGCCCCAAACCGCATAACAAAGGACAAAGCCAAGGTGGGAAGGCCCAAGATAACCTACCAAAACAGCAAGAAAATAACAATAATGTGAAGCCAAAAGTACTTGTGTCATCATCACATTTTTCAGGTATTTCATTTTTTTGGGGTAGCAGAGTCCATCAAAAGTATGCCGAGTGGGTACTCGTTGGATGCGTAATTTAATTCTGCATCCAACAAGCTGTCCCGATTGAAATTTGAGTAAAAACACGGGGAGATATGTCAAAAATACAAACAAAAAGGTAGTTTTTTTCTTTTCTCCCTCCAAAATTAAAAGTATTATTTTATTATTTTAACTATTATTTTATTAATTCTTTTTAGGAGGCCCATTTTGAGTTGAAATTTCCTCTAATGTGAGACGAAATTTTGAAATGAGCATAACCTGATCTATATTGCTCCAAATCGCTATTATAACATGTTTTTGGAACTAGAAAAGCCACTCTACTTATACCCACACAATTGGAATAGAAATAGGCACCCGTTCAAAATATTTCCACTCTGCAATTTCTGTGGCCGTCACCGAAATTCTTAAAAGTTGCTGATTTTAAATCCACGATATCTCCACTTCCGAAACTCCAAACGAGATGGGTTTTTTTTTGAAACTGCATATTTTTTCAAGAAAAATTCATATATGCAACACGTTTGTTTTGATTCTATACAGAAAGTTTCAGAAATTGATTTGAAAGTCGCCACCCAATTTTTTCCTTTTTTTGCCAAAAATAAGAGAATAGAAAAAAAATCTCCTACTTGTTCCAAGGAAAGTGCTCTGATACCAGATGTGGAGAACCTCCTGTAATAAACAATGAGAATGCATGATATAATAGAAATATTGGAGCAGAAAAGATATTTTAATGAACATGGGCCACTTCGAGGGGGAAACCTCCTTTGAGCAAGCTCAATACAAAATAACTCTTTGATGATTTCATTGGCCTCAACACTTACTTATATATTAAATCTAATCTAAACAACTATTACTCCCGATGAATGTGGGATAATACAACATACTAACTAGACGACTTAACATCAACTATTGATCTCCATGAATGTGGGATAATACAACATAGTAACGGGACGACTTACAAAGAATATGCATCCAACAAAATATAATAACAAAATAAAGAGGAGGGTTAAAGCGGGTTCTTAACATAGTACTCAACCTTTTGGGCCAACCCACTAGGCTTTTCAATTAGCCATTTCTCGGTTGATAATATCTTATGTGTTGTTATCTTGTTTCTCCAATTCAATACATATTCCCTAATTCTCTTGGATATATCACCAATCCTTATAAGAAAACATGTATGAGGCTATACACATCTTATGGATGGAAATAATGAGAATATTCAATAGATATTCCCTAATTTTATCAATTGGAACACCAATTGCTACATGGAAAATATTTATGAGGTTGTTGCATCTTATGGATGGAATGAATAAAAAAGGAGAAGAACCCCTTCCTTATAACTTGACCAAAAAATTGACTTTATTGATCTATCATGGATACTATGGTTCAATCAATGGTGCTAAATCAATTTTCACAATAAAAAATGGATTTTGAACAATGAAAAATCCGAATATGGCTAAAGATTAAATCATTGGATTCTGTGTGGGATAAAATACAACCGAAATGCCCCATTTCTCCGACAAATTTGTGATTAAATCCAGTTAAAATTATGCCAGAAAATCACAGTTTAAGGTATTATGTAATTTCAACATTTAGAATTCTTTATTATAGACTAATTGTTGCATTTTAAAACTACCCAGATAGTTGAAATCACAATTTAAACACTCGGAATTGCATTTTCTAGAATTTCTCCTCTGCCGGATTCTGGCGAGTTGGGGCGATTTGGTTAGCGTATATACTTCTCCATTGGATTCCATCAATAGTAAGCGAAAAAGTCAAAATTGTCTAATCTTTAGACACCTATAATTAAAATAGCTTTGGGTAGGTTTAGAAATGGAAATGGCCATAGAAAATGTTGTGTTCCAATGTGGTGTCATTTATGGGCTACTTTTCAAAGAAATGAATATGACCATTCTATTTCTACTAATATAGATGTCTCACACACAAAGATATGAATAGTATTAGAGATCACGTGATACAATATGTAATTAATTGTATTTAGTGGGTAGATATTTCATGTTGTTAGTCATTAATGATAGAAGTTACAAGGGTGTTCTAGAATGTTGTATCCATTTTCTATATTTAAATCAACATTGTCATTAAAATAATAAAAATAGGAGTATTTTGGGATGTTTAATGTATTTTAGATTAAAAACAACAATTTCATCATTTGACAAGGATTACTAAATTAAATTAAGAAAATCAATAATCCAATAGTAAAAAAATAAAAAAATCAACCATTCTTTTAAATGATTTATATAAACTTTACTCACCTATAACATTTTACATAAATAATATATTTTATTAACTCTCAAAAATTTAATATTAGAAATTTAGTTATTGCTTTGAAATTGCACTCAACTCTATGTAACTTAAAATCACAATAATAATTATGCTTATAGACGTATTATTTCGGATTTGGGGTGGGAGGGTTTCATGTTTTTTAAATGTGAAAATACTAGGTTAACTAAGCATGGATATTCTTCTTTGCGCCCACCGATCAAACGGTTGAAGTCTAATTAGGGATTTATATCCCAATTAAGATGAGATCTAACTAGGGCTTGATATCCCAATTACGTTAAAAAATAATTCTATAGTTTCAAAGGTTGAATTATTTTATTTCCCTGCTAAAAGGGTTACACTTATCGTTCATGAATTGAATATATCGTGATGGATTCTTTATTAAGTGTCTTCAACTTCCTTTTTTTCACTGAATTGAACTCCATACATTTATGCGCAGGAAAATAAATCATCAGTTATGAGTTACCAAGGTCTATTATTGGGATCCATCGCTAGGGAGAATTTTCTCCCTATTCTAGCATAAAGGCCAACAAACGGTGGACCCAATGAATATGGTAATATTTATTCTCCGTTTCTTTCATCTATATTATGCTAGTATTTGTGTTCCTAAATCAATATCAATATCTAACAAGTAATGTTATTTTCTGAATTTGTAACTTACATACCATTAGTTTTGATCGTTTGCAGGCATGATTTATAGTGGGGAACGAAGGCCACTGTGGAGTTGGAAGATTGGGATACATTTCATCCTACTAAGACAATGAACTTGGTGTTGGATAAAGAAGCGTTTTACATGAAGTCATCTAAAACTTATCCCATTAATTTGAATCAATTTATCAAAGTATAGCTTTTCAAATGACATGTTTCAAGTGTTCGTATTTCTTTCAAGTAAAGGAAATTTTACTTTCAACCAATTGTAATTTCTATAGGTTAGTGACATTTGATTAACAACATTAATTAAATTAGAGTAGAATCATATTAATAAGTACTTTATATGGGTTAGTGGCATTTGATTAACAACATTAATTAAATTACCATAGAATCGTATTAATATTAAATAGTGTTTCCAAAATATGAGTGATCTCAACTTTAAATGATTTGGGATTTCAAATTTTTGAACTATACAATATTTGGTTATAAGAAAGTGACTTGTATGTGATTATGAGATGAATAAAATTAAACCTAGAATTGATAAATGTTGATCCCTAACACAGGCATTACCTTCAACAAGGATCATCAAATTTATTTGAGGTTATGTTCAATCATAAATTCATATTACCTTCCAATTAATGGGATCTCAACAAATTATTATTAAGTATAGAGGCACATTTGTTGGAGCTTAAGGTCTTGATGGTTCATCATACATATGGATATTTTGGAGACAATCAGTAGTTATACAACATGTGACTAGTTGAGTATTCAAATGGAGGACTAACCAAGAAAATTGGAAGAACGACTAAACAATTGGTTGAACAATTGACTAAACATTGGGATGTTGTCAATTCTACGGAAACAGTTTGGACCAAAGACCACTATTTGTGGACTAGATCTTACTTATACTTGGTTAGATATGAAAACTATAAATAAGTGACCCTATGGCTTGCTAATGTATGGATTTGAGATATCTTTCACATTCATTATGCATTCTGATGTTCCAATCATGATGCATTATTCTTAAGTGTTGTAATGATGTCTTTAGACATCACATCTTATCTTGGAATAATGTTCCCTTCTTTTCTCTTTTGTTTTTTCAATAGTTCATGGATGAGAGGTTCCCTAACATGGTATCAAAGCTCATGGTTTTGACCTATCCTTGTTGTCTACAAATCGTGTTGGATCGTATCTAGGGTTGATCAACTCTAGGAAAAAGATTTGTCGATTTATACCTCTACTTGAAATTTGATCATACCTATTAGATTAGAAGGATCGCTTCCAAATTAGAACTTGTTGTTGTCAATGGACATAATTATGTTATCAGGGAGATGGATCTAGATACGTTGTTGAAGAGAACTAGTTCACAAAGGCTTTTATTGTTGACCACATAGATGTCAATGCTAATTTTTCCTTCTACATCAAGAAGGATGAATATGTGGGTGTTATCACGACCTATATTTTGAGGGAAATTCACTTTTATATAAACAATATCAACTACCTTCATGCCATCTAGACCAATGTGAAGTATATGTTCAACAATATAAATGAAGGTGAAGTAATGTACATAGAGAATGAATTGATCTATATAGACCCTATTTCCTTTGATATAATCGAGGATTATTTATCTCATATCAAGGAGGTACAACTAAAATTGGGTGAATGTGGAAAGGATTTTTCAAAGAAGGATGGAAAACTCATTGAGGTAGTTTTAATGAATTTGAAGAAACCATATGATGTCTTATGTTCCTCCTTTGAGGCTAATTGGATGTCATGTGAGAAACATGGTAAGGATATTGTTAGAATTTTATCAATTAGACAGTATTATCTTAGGATCTTATCTTAGAGAATAACATGCGCAACAATCAATCACAAGAGACAATAGACACAAAGATTTTCCTCTAGGAAAACATAAAGGAGAAAACCTCGCAACTTCCTCAGAGCTAGAATGAGCACCAATGGCAGCAGTAAAACCCAAAGACAAAAAGATGATCTCCAATAGTTGTTCTCTCTCTCACTTGTGTGAGCTCCTCTTCTCTCACCTATGCACTATAGCTAGGTGAGTGTGTGCATCAAATAGAGAGGCTCACTCTCTATTTATACTAGTTTCCAACTTGAGAATCACTTACAAGGGTTGACTTCTCTAGGAGATTCTAATAACCCTAGTGCCCTACAATTGTGGGGACTTTGCCTCCTGATCAACAAGGAGGGTTAACCTCTATGAATTTACATGACTTGATTACATTAATGATTCTCCTGATAGGAAAATTGGGGACCAATAAAATAAAATATATGAAATATACAAGTGAATACATTCCAAAGTTACAAATACATCAACACTCCCTCTTAAATAGGAAGGTATTCTCTTGGCACAATTTATCAGCACAATTCTTCGTCACTGGATCATCATCAAAGCTAGATCATCACTAGACCATCATCAAAGTTGGGTCATCACTAGATCATCATCAAAGCTGTATCATCACTGGATCATCATCATCATCACTTCTCCCGCCATCTTGATCAAATGGTGCTATCTCTCAATTCTTCTCGTCATAGGAAGTTCTACAGAGCCAACCATTTTTCATGCTGTTTATAGGCCTATCCTCCATGTAGGTCTTCATCAATAATGCTTATATCATCGGCATGGTAGGATACACCTACTACCATCCAAGAAAGGATCCAACAATTACATTCACCATCATGGTAGGACACACCTACTACCATCTGTGAAATAATCCAACACTTACATCCACCGAAATGCTAGGAAACACCTGCTACCATCCAGGGAAAGGCCCCAACACTTACATCCATTCGCATGGTAGGACACACCTACTATCATCCAGGGAAAGGCCCCAGCACTTACATACACTAGCATGGTAGGACACAACTACTACCATCCGTGGAAAGGATCTACACTTACATCCACCAGCATGGTAGGACACACCTACTACCATCCGGGGAAGGGCTCTGCACTTACATTCACCAACATTGTAGGACACACCCACTACCATCCAGGGAAGGGCTCTGGACTTACATCCTTTGGCAGGGTAGGACACACCTACTACCATCCAGGGAAAGGCTCTGCACTTACATATGACCATGGTAGGCACCAATACTACCACCATGTTAGAAAGGCTCACAGACTCATCACTTCCCTTTGGAAAGAACCTCGATCTGGATAAAACCAAGCTTCTCCCCGAAGTACTCAAACTTCACTCTGGCTAATTGCTTGGTCAACACATCAGCTATCTGTTCATCTATCACAACATATTGGAGCTTCACTGCTCGTCTCTCCACCATATCCCTGATATAGTGATATTTGAACTCGATATGCTTCGACTTGTCATGGAACATCGGGTTCTCCGACAACTTCACACAACACTAGTTGTCGCAATATATAAAAGTAGAATCCTACTGGAGATCAAACAAGTCAGACAGTAGCTTACTCAACCATACTTCCTCATAACTAGATGAACAAGCTACGACATACTCTGCTTCGACTGTAATCAATTCCATGCAGGAATGCTTCCTGCTAAACAAAGATATCACACCTGATCCCATACTAAAGAAGGACCCCGAAGTGCTCTTCCTCTCAATGGAACTTCCTACCAAATCTGAATCGACATAACCTACTAGGTTAATATTTTTATTTTCCTCATACTTGAGCCCATAATCAATTGTACCTTTCAGGCACCCTAGAATATGCTTTCATAAATCAAGTGAACATGTCTCATATCTTTCAGGAATTGGATCAATGTGTTCACAGCAAAGAAAATATATCATCTCGTGTTCATCAAGTACATCAAGGACCCAATCATCTGATGATACATCGTAGCATCAACCGACTCTGATGAAGCATCACTCAATAGCTTCAGGTTCAATGCCATAGGTGTGGTCATGGCCTTGCAATCCATCATCCTGGACCTCTTTAGGATATCTACTGCATACTTCCATTGTCCAAGGGATATTCCATATTCATTCTGCCACACCTCCATGCCTAGAAAATAATGCATCATGCCCAAGTCTTTCATCTCGAACTTAGAATCAAGCTTCTTCTTCATGTCAACAATCAACCCATCCTTACCTGTTACAAATAGGTCATCTACATATAGTAGTAGTATCACTTGGTTCCCTTCCTCAACCTTGTAGTAAAGGTTGGAATCTAATTTACTCTTATTAAAACTGAAACTAGTTAGGAAGTTGTCAATTCTGCCATACCATGTCTTGGGTTCCTGTTTCAAAACAGACAGGGCTTTCTTCAATTTTCACACATGAGTCTCTTTGTCATGTGTCTCAAAATTGAGTGGTTGCTCCACATACGCTTCGTCTTCTACTACAACATTCAAGAAAGCAGTCTTGACATCCATCTAGTGTATCTTCCATTTCATATCTACATCCATAATAAGTACTGCTATGATTTAAATGTATCTGGCTATAGCTGAAAAAGTATCTTCATAATCTATCCTTTCTTTCTAGGAGAATCCATGAGCCACAAATATTTCTTTATATTTCTCTATGCTGCCATCTGCAGCATGCTTGATCTTGTATATCCACTTGGAAGTCAAAATAGACTTCCCCTTTTGTCTTGGGACAACATCCTAGACATCATTCTTCATGATCGATTGGTACTCCTCGATCATAGCACCCTTCCATTATTTCTTTTCTGCCGCTTCTTCATAGATGGAAGTTTCTTTATCAATGATGTCACATAATAGGGCTACATAAATGGAGTAGGACCTAGTTCTTTTCCTCTCTCTGTGCATTTCTTCTGGAGCCCCATATCTTTATGCACCTTGGATAGTCTCTCGTACCTATGCAGGTTTCCTCTTGTGAGGATTCTTTTCCTAGGTTGGATCTACAGGTTCCTGGGGTTCTTCTATTTCTTGATATTCTTCTTGATCTCCATCATTCATAGTTGTATCTTGAATCCTGGGTACTTATGTTTCTTCAGGGTCTTCAACAGGCCTCTTTCTGGATTTGTTGTAAGCTAAGTCTTCATCGAATGTTACGTCTCTGCTGATGTCGATCTTCTTGAATCCTAGGAAGTATATTCTATAAGAATTTGAGCTTTCACTATATCCCAGAAATCTACCCTTCTTTCCTGAAGGATCTAACTTTGCCTGTTTTCTTTTGGAATGTGTGTGTACACTAGACAGCCAATTATTCTGAGATGGTCGACTTCTGGTTTCTTTCCAGAAAATACTTCTTCAGGTGTCTTGTTCTCGAGTACTCTGTGTGGAGTATGGTTCTATATAGTACATAGCTAACTTGGTAGCTTCTCCCCATAGATGCATAGGAATATATTGATCATGAATCATTTCTCTTGCTACCTCCATGATCGTTCTATTATTCCTTTGTGAAACCCCATTCTGTTGTGTATTATATGGAGTGGTCAACTCCCTCTTAAACCCTGAATCTCTACATAATTCTTTGAATTCATTTCATGTGAATTCTTTGCCATTGTTTGATTGAGAAGTCTTGATTTTCTTTTCTGTGTGGTCTTCGATCAAGGATTTGAGTTCCTTAAACTCACTAAATAATTCGTCCTTGTTCTTCAAGAAATATATCCATGTCTTCCTAGAAAAATCATCAATGAAAGAAACATAGTATACATACCCACTCAATGAACTAGATGACATCAGACTACATACATCGGAGTAGATGATTTCCAAGATTCCTTTTGCCTTTCTCTCACTACTTGGAAATGTCTTCTTTATGTTCTTTCCTTTCACACATCCTTTGAAAACACCTTCATGTTTTTCCTGTATTTTTGGAATACCTTCAACAAATTTGCTTGCAAATGGTAGTTCCCTATAGTGCACATGTGCAAGCCTTCTATGCCAAAGTTCATTTGGCTCTAATGAGTCATGGACCAAAGCTTGTTCTGGTTGGCCCTTCAATTTGTATAGTCCTCCCTCTTGCTCCCCATTCACTACTGCATCATCTATAGTATTTCCTTTTGGCCACATAAGGACTTGGAAATCTACAAATGAAACCCTCATTCCTTTTGCATCTAATGTGGAGATGGAGAGAAGGTTCTTCTTTAGTCCTAGTACAAACAAGACATCCTTCATCTTCATAGACTTTCTAGAGTCTAGCTTATAGGAGGATTCGCCACTACCTTTTATGGGATACTGGTAGTCATCCCCAAGTTTCACTCATGTTCATATAGTTTCACAAAGGATTCTTTGAATCCCGTCATATGCTTGGAATCCCCTCTATCTATGAGCCAATCATTGCTTCCATGTGTGACAGTTCCTGTGAGGGAAGAAATAAGAACATATTCTTCATCACTAGAAGAAACTTCACTTTCCTCTTTGACTCTCTTTCTGGGAGGTTTATCATCCTATGCAGTGTGAGCATGATGTCTTCTCTTGTTTCCCTTCTTCTTGTGAGAGACACCTTTGTTTCTAGGACATTCTCTAACAAAGTTTCCTCTCTCATCACATGTATAGTATTTGATTTTAGACAAATCTTTTCTATACCTCTTAGGGTTATCTTTTTGGTGAGAATGTTTACCATTTGAGTGATGGTAGTCCCTTCTTCTTTTCTTGTTTTGTATTGTGAGAGCTTGATCTTCATTTCCCATATTTTCTTCTCAAGCTACTATCTGAGCTTCTCCTTGTGAGCATTCCTCCCACAACCTACTGAAGGTGATTAACTTCCTTATACCACAAATCCCTTGAATGAAGGAGTCCCATGACCTAGGGAGACCATTCAAGGTGGTCATTAGAATTTCTTCATTCTCTACTTCTCCATCTACTGCTTTCAGTTGTTCAGATAGTGGCTTCCTCGGCCATAGTTCCTCATAACTAGCTGAACAGGATACGACATACTCTGCTTCGGCTGTAATCAATGCCATGCAGGACTGCTTCCTACTAAACCAATAGATCACATCTAATCCCATACTAAAGAAGCACCCCAAAGTGCTCTTCCTCTTAATGGAACTTCCTGCCCAATCTGAATCCACATAACCTATTAGGTTAATCTTTTGATTCGCCTCATACTTGAGCCCATAATCAACTGTACCTTTCAGGTACCCCAGAATATGCTTTGCAGAAATCAGGTGAACATGTCTCTGATATTTCAGGAACTAGCTCAATGTGTTCACAACAAAGCAAATATCTAGTCTCATGTTCATTAGGTACATCAAGGACCCAATCATCTGACGATACATCGTAGCATCAACCGAATCTGATGAAGCATCACTCAATAGCTTCAGGTTCGATGCCATAGGTGTGGTCATGGCCTTACAATCCATCATCCCAGACCTCTTCAGGATCTCTACTACATACTTCTGTTGTCCAAGGGATATTCCATCCACATTCTAAAACACATCCATGCCTAGAAAATAATGCATCATGCCCAAGTCTTTCATCTTGAACTCGGTAGTAAGCTTCTTCTTCATGTCAGTAATAACCCCATCCTCACCTTTTACAAATGGGTCATCTACATAAAGTAGGAGTATTACTAGGTTCCCTTACTCAACCTTGTAGTAAATGTTGGAATCTGATTTACTCTTAGTAAAGACAAAACTAGTTAGGAAGTTATCAATTCTACCATACCATGTCTTGGGTGCCTGTTTCAAAACATACATAGCTTTCTTCAATTTGCACACATGAGTCTCTCTGTCATGTGTTTCAAAACCGAGTGCCTGCTCCACATACACTTCCTCTTCTACTACAACATTCAAGAAAGCAATATTGACATCCATCTGGTGTATCTTCCATTCCATATATACAGCTAGAGTAAGTATTGATATGATGGAAGTGTATCTGGCCATAGGTGCAAAAGTATCTTCATAATCTATCCCTTCTTTCTGGGAGAAGCTAGGAGCCACAAATATTGCTTTATATTTCTCATTGCTGCCATCTGCAGCATGCTTTATCTTGTAGATCCACTTGGAATTCACAATAGACTTCCCCTTTGGTCTTGGGACAACATCCCAGACATCATTCTTCATGATCGACTGGTACTCCTCGATCAGAGCATCCTTCCATTCTTTCTTTTCTGTCGCTTCATCATAGATGGGAGGTTCTTTATCAATGATGTCACATAATAGGGCTACATAACTAGAGTAGGACCTAGTTGTTTTCCTCTCTCTGTGCATTTCTTCTGGAGCCCCATATCTTTCTACACCTTAGATAGCCTCTCGTACCCATGCAGGTTTCCGCTTGTGAGGATTCTTTTCCTAGGTTGGATCTACAGGTTCCTGGGGTTCTTCTATTTCTTGATCTTCTTCTTGATTTGCATCATTCATAGTTGTATCTTGAATCTCGGGTACTTCTATTTCTTCAGGGTCTTCAACAGGTCTCTTTCTAGATTTTTTGTAAGCTAAGTCTTCGTCAAATGTTGTGTCTCTACTAATGTTGATATTCTTAAATCCTAGGAAGTATATTCTGTAATCCTTTGAGCTTTCACTATATCCCACAAATATACTCTTAGTTCCTGAAGGATCCAACTTTGTCCTCTTTTCTTTTGGAATGTGTATGTATGCTAGACAACCAAATATTCTGAGATGGCTAACTTCTAGTTTCTTTCCGAACAAGACTTATTCAGGTGTCTTGTTCTTGAGTACTCTGTGTGGAGTATGGTTTTGTAAATACACAACTAACTTGGTAACTTCTTCCCATAGATGCATAGGAATATCTTGATCATGACGAATTGCTCTTCCCACTTCCATGATTGTTCTATTCTTCCTTTCTGCAACCCCATTCCATTGCGTATTATATGTAGTGGTCAACTCCCTCTTGATCTACGAATCTCTGCATAACTCTTTGAATTCATTTGATGTGAATTCTCCGCCATTGTCTAATAAAAAAGTCTTGATTTTCTTTTCTGTGTGGTTTTTTATCAAGGCTTTGAATTCCTTGAACTTACTGAAGACTTCATCCTTGTTCTTCAAGAAATATATCCATGTCTTCATAGAAAAATTATCAATGAAAGAAACATAGTATACATACCCACTCAATGAACTAGATGACATCAGACCGCAAACATCATAGTGGATGATTTCCAGGATTCCTTTTTCCTTATTCTCGCTACTTGGAAATGTCTTCTTTGTGTTCTTTCCTTTCACACATCCTTTGAAAACACCTTCATGTTTTTCTTGTATTTCTATAAGACCTTCAACAAATTTTTTTGCAAGTGGTAGTGCCCTATAGTACACATATGCAAGACCTCTATGCCAAAGTTTATTTGGCTCTATGGAGTAATGGACCAAAGCTTGTTTTGGTTGGCCCTTCAATTTGTATAGTCCTCCTTCTTGCTCCTCAATCACTACTGCATCATCTATAGTCTTTCCTTTTGGCCACATAAGGACTTGGAAATCTGCAAATGCAACCCTCATTCCTTTTGCATCTAATGCAGATATGGAGAGAAGGTTATTCTTTAGTCTTGGTACAAACAAGACATCCTTCATCTTCATAGACTTTCCAGAGTCTAGGTTATAGGAGGATTCACCACTACCTTTTATGGGATACCAGTAGTCATTCCCATGTTTAAATCATGTTCAGATAGTTTCACAAAGGATTCTTTAAATCCCGTCATATGATTGGAAGCCCCACTATCTATGAGCCAATCATTGCTTCCATGTGTGACAATTCCTGTGAGGGAAGAAATCAGAACATATTCTTCATCACTAGAAGAATCTTCACTTTCCTCTTTGACTCTCTTTCTGGGAGGTTCATCATCCTCTACAGTGTGATCATGATGTCTTCTCTTGGTTCCCTTCTTCTTGTGAGAGCCACCTTTGTTTCTAGGACATTCTCTAAGAAATTTTCCTCTCTTATGACATGTATAGTATTTGATTTTAGACAGATCTCTGCTATAGCTTTTAGGGTTATCTTTCTGGTGAGAATGCTTACCATTTGAGTGATGGTAGTCCTCTCTGTTTTTCTTGGTGTGTACTGTGAGAGCTTGATATTCATTTCCCATATTTTGTTCTTGAGCTACTATTTGAGATTCTTCTTATGAGAATTCCTCCCACAACCTACTGAAGGTGATTAACTTTCTTCTAGCACAAATCCCTTGAATGAAGGAGTCCCATGACCTAGGGAGACCATTCAAGGTGGTCATCACAATTTCTTCATTCTGTACTTCTTCATACACTGCTTCATGTTGTTCTTTGATCAGGGAGACCCTTGTAAAGTATGATTGTATGGTCTCCGCATTCTAGATCTTCACATTCTTCAACTGGTTTCTCAAAGTCATCTTATGATTTATTTTCTTTCCTTCAAATAGGTTGGTCAAGTATTCAAACATCTCTTTAGGTGTATTTAGGGAGGACACATGTGGTATGAGGTGATCCTTGATTGAATTATCAATAATCCTCTTTTCCTTGATCAAGTTATTCTTCTGTAAGGCCTTAGCCTCATCTCCCACTGGAACTGGAACCTCTCCACTGATGTAGGAGTCCAATTCATTTTCTTCAAGAAATAGTGAGATCCTATACTTCCATGATCGAAAGTTATCAATTCCCTCAATATTTTCATCAAGATTGGTGTGATGGGACATATTAAATAATAACTTCAAATGGAAATACAAAATATTTAGATCTTACCAATTTTAGAAGTTGAAGTTGCATCTGGAGCTAATCTTTTGCAGTGTTGGTTTTCTGGTTCTAGGGAAAATTAGGGTTTGACTTTCCTGGAGTTCTACACAACCAAAAACACCGATTTTTGTCTCTAAACTTTGATTTTGATGAGGATATCAATCATATGCTAGGATCACTCAAAACCTCCTCTTCTGTGAGAAGCCCTAATTTGTTGATGCAGTGGTAAGTCAAGAACTGAAAATGCTCAAAATCATATTATGCTTCAACAAAAATATGTGCCCTTCAATGGAGAGTCATCCTAGCCTTATTTTTTCGATGGATTGCGGAGAGAGACATAGAAAGTAAGAATCCCTAGCTTCTGCAGCTGCACACTATCTTCTTCTCAAGTTAGCTCTGATACCATGTTATAATTTTATCAATTAGACAGTATTATCTTAGGATCTTATCTGTGAGAATAACATGCACAACAATCAATCATAAGAGACAATAGACACAATTATTTTCCTTGGGGAAACCATAAAGGATAAAACCACACAACTTCCTCAAATATAGAATGAGCACTAATGGCAGCAGTAAAACCCAAAGACAAAAATATGATCTCCAACAGCTATTCTCTCTCTCACTTGTGTGAGCTCCTCTTCTCTCACCTGTGCGCTATAGATGGGTGAGTGTGTGTATCAAATAGAGAGGCTCACTCTCTATTTATACTAGCTTCCGACTTGATAATCACTTACCAAGGATGACTTCTCTAGGAGAGTCTAATATCCCTAGTGCCCCACAACTGTGGGGAGTTTGCCTCTCGATCAACAAGGAGGGTTAACCTCTATGACTTTACATGACTTGATTACATTAATGATTCTCCATATAGGAACATTAGGGACCAATGAAATAAAATATATGAAATATACAAGTGAATACATTCTGAAGTTACAAATACATCAACATATATTACCTTCGATACTTTCTGTGATTTGTTGATCAAATATCAAAAAATTTGCTTGAAGAAGGGAATATTGGTGGCAAAAACCAGAATCATTTTCTAAAAGGAAAAGCTAAAACCAAACCTTAAAGAATGTCGTTGACAGCATCATCGACAAAATGTATCGACCAACCTAAAACCAGAAATCCTGAAGAGTCGTCATTGATGAAGGATCGTAAGAAGAAGGAATGTCGATACTTAAAAAAGGTGGGACATGTTAATAAAATATGTAGGAATAAGATGGAGGATTTATAATCAAAGGTAAATCACTTGGAGGATAGTGGGTCGAATATTCGATCAACCAATCGACCTCTTGAAAATTATACCTTATATGTCAACACTTCCAATGAATTGCATGCCCACACCAATCAGAAGGATGCTTCTCTGTTCTCTTCCTTAAATGGCGCTCTTGAAGACACAATTCATGTCGCTAGAAATGCTTATGTTGAATACAGAGATAATTTTAGGGGCGAATTTTAGCCCAGTGGGCTATTTTTCCATGTTTTTCTCCCAAAAAAAATTCGCCATTTTGCATTTTTTGAAGCCCTATTTTGCCCAATTTTGATGGGGTAAATTTTTTTCACCCTAAAAATCGCCAAATTATTATATAAATGATATAAAATCCTTGGAAATTAAAATATTCTTTGAAAAATATCACCAATCATTTTATAGTTGGCATTTTGAGAATTGGTAATATTTGCCAACATTTATACACTTTTAAATAAGTATGGTTCCTTAAAATCATCCCTAGTTGAATATCAACATGTTCACATATCCAACATCTATAATGTACAAAGTCTTAGTGCAAACCTGTTGTTGGTTCTCAACTAATGAAGACCAAGAAAACTGTTGAGTTTTAGTCAAAATCATTTATCATAAAGGATTTGAGACTTGGTGGGGGAAACTATTCTTCAAGGATTTTTGACTCGAAATAAAAAATTTATAATTTATGTGATTCTCTCTTGAAATTTTCTTGAATGACTTGGCCGACTACACTCGTCTCTCAAACTTACGATAGAAGTAAAATTGGAATGAATGACTTGGTAATATAAACTTTCAAAATATGAAGATGATGGCAACCCACAATATGGTTAATAGTCTACCAAATATTGTTCCACCTAATGGATTTTGTAAAGGATGTATGCTTGGAAATCATCTTCAGGTTCCCTTTGACTCAAGGAAAGCATGTCGTGCGTAGGCTTAAGTGGATATTGTTCATAGTGGTATAAGGTGAATGAATAAACATTATTTGGTAGGTGTGAAGTACATTTTAACATTTATTGATGATTTCTATTTATTTAGATGGGTTTAATTCTTGAAGAATAAGATTCTAGCGTTAGAAAGATTCAAGGAATTTAGCGCACTAGCTAAGAAGCTGTGTGGTTGACCCATTAAATGTTTGAGATCAAATGATGGTGGCGAATATGTGAGTGGGAAGTTTAAATATTTTCTATTGCAAAATTGTATACCTTGGGAGACATTTATCCCTCAAACCCCTCAACAAAATGGTGTTGCAAAGAGGAAGAATCAAACTTTTGTAGACTCATGTTCAGATGACTAATGTAGACCAATGACATATTGACAATATTTTGGGAAGATTATGTCTTCTACTCAAATTATCTACTAATATTGTATTGAATAGAGTAATCATTGATAAGAAGCTAATCAAGAAGTGTAATGGTAGGAAACCCTTCGTCAGACATATCAAAACATTTGGATGTGTTGATTCGATGCATATTAGTGATAATTGTAGAAATAAATTGGATGCAAAGAGCCATGCCTGCATCATGATGGGATATACTGATGAGTCAAAAGCCTATAGACTATTTGATCCCATAAAAAAAAATCATATTGATTCAAAGTGGGATATTTGATTATATGACTTCAAGAAATAATATGTTTAATTATGGTCCAATGAATAGTGATTTGTTTGACATTATTCACAAATTTGGATTGATTGTACACATCCTTTGATTCCTAATTCGATTGATGAATTCTCCTCCTAAGTCAACTAGTAATCGGTCAACTATGACTATTGAAGTCAATAATATGAATTCCTAAAATCACATGATTGATGCTAACTAAAGAACACCATCAATGACTTTCTTACCTCAATAGTTTGTTAATACAATGGAATTTCTTGGATCAGATGCAAGAAATCCTAGTATGTATCGGTAGAATCACAATATGACATAATGTACCTGTGTTTACTTGATAGCACATGTTCTCGACACCTATGATCCTGATACATATTCTTATGCTCATGGTATACCGGAATGGACTGTTATTTTTTCTAAAATTGATCCCTGAATACGAATAAGATGTGTGAAATTGTTCCCTAATCATAAGGAAATAATTTCATGAGGTGACAATGGGTCTATAGAATTTACCTCTAATGTTGTTTTTTAATGCCAAAAGGATCATTTGGTCGCCAAGGGATTCTCTCAGCAAGAAGAATTGGAGTATAATGAGATCTTTTCTCTTTTTACAAATATGAATTATGTTCAACTAATCCTTTCTCTTAATGCTCATTTGGGGTGGGAGATTGATCAAAGGGATGTTAAAATATCCTTTATTCATGGATATTTGAATAAAGAAATATATATGGAGAAACCTCCTGATCTTGTGACAGATTCTCCTCTTGTTTGTTGACTAAAGAAGTCATTGTAGGGTTTGAAACTATGAAATTGAGGCACAACAATCTAAGGACCAAGACAGATACTTACTATAAATGAAGCAAATTATATTTACTCAAATAAATGACATGAACAATGCAAAAAGACTTGCAGTTGTATATTTGCTTATCATTAATTAGAATAAATAGTTACAATGCAATATAATGGCATGAATAGCCATGCAATTTGAATCCAATAGAGGTCATTCAAATTGGGTGCATGAGAGTGGCTTACTTGTTAGTTAACACCACTCGACACATCACTTAACCAGTTAACTCCAACATAATTTATTCTAATTGACTCAGAGTTAGTTTAGGCTAATTCTAACTGAATAGAACTCAACTGCATTCCAACAAGCAAGTGAGGGCACCTATCTGAATTCAGTTAGCTGAGATGAACTAAACCGAGTCACCAAAAGTTGGTGGAGGCACCTTTAATCACTTGAGTTAACTACATTTAACGAAAAATAGGTGAAATCGTGAGGAAGGCACCTTTAACACTTCAGTTTAACTGAAAGGTAGGTGAAACAAAATTCAGTTAACTGAATGAGGTGAATATGTCAAGTATATCAATTCATATTTTCTCCCTAATTGAAGGAGGATGCTTAGTTAGACTCCTCAATTGAAGGAGAAGACCCAGTTAGGCTCCCTGATTGAAGAAGGAGATCTAGTTTGATGATGTAGTCACATGTTTGAGTCAAAACTTAGGATAAGTGGTAAATTCGACCAAAATAAGCCAAATAATGATGTATGGTTAGAAAATGAATCCAAAACCCCCATTTAAGCTAATATCATGTGCAGGAGTACACAAATATGGCCCTGAAAACAAAGGGGATAGGTCACCCTCTACAAATTTAATTCTAAAATGATCAAAATAACTAAGTGAGGAAAAGAGGAAACACCCAGTGGGAAAGAAACAACCCCTAAAAATGAACACTAAAGAACTAATATGTATTCACCATGATGGAAATCACCCCATCAGTGAACAGAGTAAAGAGAACTTCTTCTTAGAGAATTTCTTGGTGAAAATGTCTGCAATTTGCTCATCCGTGGGCCAATATTGTAGAACAATTGTTCTATCATGCACAAGCTCTCTGATGTAGTGCATGTCAACATCGATGTGTCTAGTTATATTTCTATGAACCAGATCTTTCGATATCTTTATAGCACTATTATTGTCACAAAAATTAATAGTATAATTTGTTCTACCAATGTCGAACTCTGTTAGAATACCTTGCCTCCAAACTTCCTAGATGCATGCATTGGCCGCTCCCTTGTACTCTGCGTCTGTTAAAGATAGGGAAATGGATGACTTATTTCTCCTTTACCAACAAATAATCCCACTACCATACATGAAAAATATTCATATGTATAATTTCGATCAAACCTATCTCAAGCCCAATTCGAATCTGTGAATCCCACCAAGTCTAGATCAAAATCTGCAGCATAGTGGATGTCATAGATTCTAGTAACCTGCACATACTATAGAATCCTCTTGGATTCCATCCAAATAATTTCATGAGGTTTCTCCATGTACCTTTATACAACATTCACATCATAACAAATATTATTCCTTGAATGTGTCAAGTACATAAGGCTTCAAATCAATTGCCTGTAGATAGTGGAATCCGCCTCCAGTGTAGAATTTACTTCCTCAATATTGATTCCTGAGAGGAATAGGAAAGGTGCAGACTTACAATCAGCCATAATAAAACTAATTATCAGGTTTGAAACAAAATTTTATTGGATGATTATTATCCCATCAAAATATTGAGTGATTTCTAAGCCAAGAAACTACCTTAGCAGGCCTAGATCACTCATGTTAAATGCTTCATGCAAAGCGGTTTTTATGAAGCTAATTGAAGAAAGCGTGCTTCTTGTAATTAAAAAATCACAACCATAGAGAACTATAATGAGTAAATAACCTTCATATTTCTGTAGTTACACATTTGGATCGGACTTACATCTTGCAACGTTTTGTGATAGCAAAAAAGAATCCATCTTTGCATACGAAGCTCTTGGGGCTTGTTTCAATCCATACAATTATTTACGAAGTTTGCAAACTAATGTTGGTTATGATATGTAACCTTCAGTATGATTCATGTAGATATCTTATTTAAAATTCCCATGAAGAAAAGTTCTCTTCACATCCATATGGTGCACCTCCTAGTGTTTCGATGCAGAAATGGCTAAACTAGTTTAATAGAATCCATGTTTTCCACCAGTGCAAATGTTTCTGTATAGTCCACTCCTTGGACTTGTGAGAATCCTTTTGAAATGAACCAATATTTATATTTTCAGTTTCATCCATATACAGAAACCTTAGTTCGGTAGACCCATTTTCATTGAACAAGTTTCCTCCCAGGTTGAAGGGAAACTAGCTCCCAGGTTGCATTTTTCTTAAGAGATTGATACTCTTCATCCATGGAAGCTTGCCATCTTGGATCATGATGGGCATGATAATATGAACTAGGATCAGATCTAGCAATCGTATATAACTTCTTATATAGAAAAGGATTAGTGCAATAAAGAGAAATACCTACTCTTTGATAGTCTCCTCGAGTTCTTCTTGAATCAGCAGTATTTCCAATGTTTAACCCGACGGAGGAGAGTCTTTTTTTCCCATTTTGGTAGATGAGTGGGATGATTAGAATATGATTCAAAACATTATATTTCATGCTCACTAATATAATAAATTACATCTGAAATATTAGAGGAAAAAAATTCATTTTCATCCCTAGATTCTTCGTTAAAAAAGGAAGTGGTTTTGTAGTTTCTTCCTCTTCTAGTTTCAAATCTTGAAGAGGTTCTTCAAAGCGAAGACCTCTCTCAATGATTATATTTTTAGTTATGATATTCAAGATATTATATCATTTTTTATTTATCATACCCAATGAGGATATACTCAACACATTGAGGTTGCAAATACTTTCTTTTATCTAGTGGAATTCTAGCCCAAGCAGTGGACTTGAAAACCATGAGATTGGGAACATCATGCTTGTGACCAGTGTAAGATTTGAAAGGTGTTCACACTTTTAAGGATTAATGTGGAACCATGTTATGAATGTATGCAGAAATATTTATAGCCTCATCCCAAATATTTGCATCCAAATCCTTAGACGCAAGCATACATGTTGTCATCTCCTTTAGTGCTCGCTTTTCCTTTTCGCTACACCATTATGCTAAGGTGTGTAGGGAAAAGTATGCTAGATTTTGATCCTATTTTTAAAAAAAAATTGTAGAATCTTTTCTTTAATGCATTCACCTCCATTATCATTTCTGAAGGAAGAATATTCAGAAAACCAAGAAGTTCTGCAAAATATAGACATGCATACCTTGAAACAATAGAAGCTGGATCATAAGTCTTCATTAGTCCAATGAAATCGTTAGTTAAGCTTTGAAATATGGATCTGCAGAATTTGGAGTCGCCAAGTGAATAATTTTCAGCCAATATGTCACCAACCCTCATTCACCTAGATATATTCGTTATCATTCTTCTCGGGGAAGATATATTCGCTCCTCCATCCCCGACAATGGCACCAGAAGATCTTATCACTAAAAGATGCACCTTGACTACATAAGGAGCATGGCTGGTGAATCTTTAAAATTGGTTTAAAGGGTAACTGAGCAGATAGAGTGCTGGAGGTATAAAAGTACAAAGCTCAGGCTGGGTTTAAAGATCAAACAACAGGAAATGTATCATTGAAAAAATACAGTAATAGAAAAGACTACGAGCATGAATTTATAAAGAATGAATCTGGTTCTGCAACAGGAAATTTAAAGGTAATTGAACATAATTATAAGAATCTTGTAAGGGATTATCAAGACTGCAGACAAGATAAAATCATAACTAGATACAATGCATGTATAAAAGCAAAACAGGCTCATGATTATAATCATTTCAAAGTAGCCATCCTACATAAAGAGAAACAGAGTGCATACATGCCCTGCCAATACCATCTCAGCCCTTGGCTAGAACTCCCTACCTCCCTTTTCTATTACAAATCATATATTTATACAAAAATGCAACACTCCAACTGTTTCTAATTTCTAGGCATCAAATCTTATCAATAGGATAAAATAATAAAAATAATCTTTGTTTTATTGCCACAAAATCTGGAATATGTTGCAAGAGATCTCAAACTGCTCGATATCCTCTGCCTAGAAATATCATGCTATTTGTCATCACCGAATGCTTTGGATTATTAATCACCTGTTGATTTCCTACACCAAATCTAGGAATGCACATCATCTTGTAACGAACTAGCCACTTGTACCTTAGATGTCTTCCTGCTTTGGAGGGATTGAAATCAATTTATAACTTTTGATGTAAAAAGCTATCTCCAACTCGCTTCTTTTATGCTAAAATCTAGATGGAATCTAACACTTGTATGTTGTTCGCTCACTTCTCCACTCATTTTCCAATCATTTTCCAAGCAATGGTATAGATAACCTTCAAAAATAACTTCCCAGTCTGAAGCTACAAAGATTTTAAACTGGTTTGAAACAACAAATGGATGCTTGAGTGGATTCAAGCATTAGTCTTGGAAATGGTCTATACTTTGCATTAATTACTTGGTGATTTGCTGGTGCTTGAGATTTGGTGATGACACAATGCAACACTTGGAAATTTTTTCAAACACCTGCAAGCTCTACATTCTTCAAGGTATAAATGAACAACGTTGAAAGCTTGGCATATAACCTAAACGTTTTCATTACATTTCATGGCATTTAAATTTGCAGGCACTTAAAACTTATCTTTCCATATATCTCCCACATGCAAAAAGAATGACATAATGCTTTATATATCCAACAATTTTGAATATCCCTTGATGCATAGTAAACCCTATGGCCTCTTTCCTCCGTGCTCTTGTGTAGATGCATTAGAAGAAAAAAAAATATGACATTTGAAAGGCAGAGTTTTATCGGAAGATATGGGTTGTGATATGAAAAGCACTTAAACACATGAAACATAAATATATATTTTGATTAGGATATGGGATTTAAAGCCTAATTTCTAATAATAAAAGTTGTAATTTTTAAATAATAAAAAGAATTAAAACCTTTTGAAATATTTGAATTTAAGGATTTTTGGGTATAAGGATTAAGCATTTAGAATAATAGACTAAGAGAATTTGGAATGTCAAAAGGTGAGGACAAACCAAGTTTGATAGGAATAAAAGTTAACCAAGATGACATGGACATTCATGGCTTTAGAGAAAATGTTGCTAAGCTTTTAACTTCTCACAGTGCCTTATTTTTATTTTTGGATCAATGTGCTGCTGAAGACTAAAAATTTTGATAGGGAAAATTCAGGTACCAACACCATGTCAACCTTGAAAGGTCATCTATGAAGGTAATAACATACCTTGAGCCACTCATGGAGGTGTTTGGCATTGGAACACTGATATCATAATGGATCAGTCCCAAAATGTGTGTAGCTTTGCTAGCTTTTCCTCTATCAAACTTACGCTTAGGATGCTTGCCGACTATGCATCCCTTGCAGATCCCTTTGCTGGAAGGACTTCCACCATGGAATCCTTTTGTAGCATCTGCACATATTTATAGTTTAGGGTTCAAAACTTCTCATTCCATAGCTGACTTAACTCATTCCCATGAGTGAGGAGGGCACTAGGCTTTGAATTAAGCACAAAGTTGGAAAACTCATAGGTCTTAGAAACATGATTTTCTTTCCCTACAACAATGATTCTTCACGTGGATACCTTAGATATCTCAATATCATTGGGGCTGAATACAACTCTTTTAGGAAAACCAGTGCGTGTCATTTTATAAGAAGACAACAAGTTTGAAGCTATAGAAGGAACATATAGAACATTTTTAAGTTGCCATGTTCTAGGTAGATAGTACCTTTTCCTTTTGATCAGACATGAGAGTCATCTCCCATGTGGATGGACATGAAACTGTCAGAATATAGTGATGTGAAAGAATACTTGGATGAAACCATATTATTCGAAGCACCAGAGTCAATGAGGATATCTCTATCCTTCGAAACATTATCCATGAGTGCATGTCCTGTTTAAAGTTGATTGTTCCAATCTGCAGTATCTTTCATCCTTGCTCCTGCTGGAAGAGTAATGTTGTTTTTCTCAAGGATAAGGTCGATATGATCAATTTATCTCTTCATGCAATAGATTTCAAGATGAAAGAATATATCACAGTAAGAGCACTTTGTCTTCTCTTTTCCCTATTTCTTGTTTTTCCTTGAGCCTGAAGTCTCATCCAACTGTTGGTTTTTCTCCTTCAGCTTGAGAGGGTGAAACTTAGTCTTCTCTTTATTTTTCTTTCCTTTTGCATTCAAATATTTGATTCATCTAGCAAACAAATATTGATATTTGGAAAATCTCAAGGATCCCATCTGAACAAGTTTATCATGCTCATTGGTAAGGGACTTGATGAATGCATTTAGGGTCAGCATATTCCAATTTTGAATAGTAATATTTTCAGTATGGAAGGTAGATATGAAGATAGAGTTCTTCAGTCCTAGCTTCCAAAGGATATAGAGAATGATTTGATCATCTTTTTTCTCAACTTCACATTGATTCAATTGGAGCACCAAGTTCTTAAACTTAGTGAAGAATTCAATGATGGTCTAAAAGTTGCTTGGATTGAGTGAGATCAGTTTGTTCTCCAACTGATAGGATCTCAAATCAACTTTCTTTCCAAAGAGTTTAGGAAGTTTTTCCCACACTTCCTTTGGATTATTCAATCTCGAGAGATGAAAAAGAATATCCTTAGATATTGAGAGGCATAGGAAACCATACACTTCATCTAGTTTGTTCCAATATGTTCCCTTCTCTATCACTATATTTGGCTCTATCTCCGTACCCATGGTGACTCTGTAGAGTCCTTTGGAGTACAATGTTATCTCAATATCCCCTTTCCACTAATGATATTTGAAAAGAGTGAGAATATTGCTTAAGGAGGAGTTGATTTTGCAGTTGTAGCAAATGCAATAAAATATCTTGAGATACCTATAATCACACAAAACCAAAAAAATAATCTCTAAAAACCTACACCTTTGGAGTTTTCTTAATGGGTGGATAGACTTATCTGGACAAAATACAGAGGGGGGAAGGATATTTTTCTAGGACTTATGTGGGAAAATCTCCACTTCTGGTGTAGAGTTGGAATAATTTTGAGCAAATTTTCTCAATCTTTATCAAAGATCCATTGTACCTTCTATAGAAGAGTTTCCTTGTCCTACCATGGATCCGATTCCATATTAAATTGAGGCATAAAAATCTAAGTACCAAGAAATAAACTTACTATAGATGAAACAGATCAATTTTACTCAAAGAAATGACATGAACAGTGAAAAAGACTTACAACTATATATTTACTTATCATCAATCATAATAAATAGTTACAATGCAATACAATGGAATGAATATCCATGCAATTCAAATCCAAGATAGTTCATTCGGATTGGGTGCATGCAGAGAGTGGATTACTTGTCAGTTAACACCACTCGGCACATCAGTTAACCACTTAGCTCCAACGTAATTTACTCTAACTATCTCGAAGGTATTTTAGATTGAGTCTAACTGAATAGAACTCAAATGCATGCTAACAAGTAGGTGAGGGTGCCTATCTAACTTTAGTTAGATAAGATGAACTGAACTGGATCACTAAACGTAGGTGGAGGTGCCTTTAATCACTCTAGTTAACTGCATTTAACAAAAAATAGGTGAAATCGTGAGGAATGTGCCTTTAACACTTCAGTTTAACTGAAAGGTAGGTGAAACAACCTCTAGTTAACTTAAGGAGGTGCATATTCCAACTAGATCAACCTAGATTTGCTCCCTAATTAAAGGAGGAGGATCCGTTAGTATCCCCAATTGAAGGAGAAGACTCAGTTAGGCTCCTTGATTGAAGGAGGAGATCCAGTTTGATGATGAAGTCACATGTTTGAGTCAAAACTTAGGATAAGTGGTAAATTATGCAAAAATAAGCCAAATAATGATGTGTGGTTGGAAAATGACTCCAATAGAAACATGCACCTCATGCTTTTTATGAGAATATTGATCTATTCTTTTCCAATCTTGGATTCAAACATTGTGAATCATATCACATGATTTATGTATTATGTGTTCATGCTAATATTTTAATTGTGGCATTATACATTGATGATTTAATTATAATTAGAAATAATTTCAATCTGATTTTAGGGTTGAACAAGAAACATGCAGCTACCTTTGAAATTCTTAACCTCGGTATTTGCCATAATTTATTTCTTGGTATTCAAGTTTTGCAAATGAATCATGACATCTTTATCTATCAACCTAAATATGCCTTGTCTATTTTGAAACAATTCAAGTTGAATGACTCTTCGTCATGTGTTACACCTTATTAGTCAAGAGTGAAGTTGTCGAAATACTGTGACTCTTAATGAGTTGAATCTATCGAATTTTACAAGAAAATATTGAGACAAAAATAATCCTCACACACATGCATAGGAAAATAGAGAAGAAAAAATGTGTTAGAGCACAAAATAATTGGAGATCAATTGGAATATTTTCCATACATATATTATTCACCAATATGAGTACATTTACAATACATATTTAATGGATAAATTGTTTAGCCTTGGAGGCAATTCGAATGGCTCACATGTGGCAATATTAGGTGTTACTAAACTACCCCATCTAGAAAAGTCTCAATTACAACTCATAACTAATGGTGACAAATTGGAAAGGTGGGCCTAGGTAGGCCATGAGTGACCAAAAATCAAGCAATGAGTGGGTTTTAGGAGAAAAAGATGGAAGTGGTTGAGGAAAAAAAGTATAAAAATTTCCTAAGTCATCCTTGTGCACCTAACTCACCTTAATCTAGGAGAAAAGACAAATAAATCTTCTTTAACTCAGAAATTGTAGGATAAAAAAAATATGGGTGATTTAGCTTAGAAAAATAAGAGTAAAATAAAAATAAGGGTGCTATCATGGATAAGCTATCACAGGTGGACTCATTACAAACTAGGTATCTAACTAACTTATGGAACAAATTGATTAATCACTTTGGAAATAAAATAATGGTGTAGAACCTAATGTCTAGATGGATTTATATTCCAACACTCACCCTTAATATTGACTTATGTGAGTGAACTATAAAAAATAGGGCCCAACAACTAAGGATATGGTCATCCTTTACCATTTTTTTTTAGAACAATAGTACACCTTAGTACCATGATCATACACCTACGAAACATTTTGTTCTATTTTATGATCCAAACTTAGGATAATTGATCATTTACTAATAGTAGAGGCACTCCAATTTGATCATTCTGATTGTTGAGGCACTCTAGGTTGATCATTTTGACAATCCATGATCCCTCATTTATGACATATAACTCTTGGTGTGATCCCCCATCCCCATATTTAGGGATATGTTTGACCTTAGGCATTAGTGCATGTTTGTGGTCGTTTTTGTCCTTACTTGAGCATTTATTGCCTCATAGAGCCACTTCCACTCACACATGTGATAAAACACCACTATAATGCCTTAATTTATGATCCAAAATTCCTTAACCTCATTCATACTTTCATTTGTGATTATTTCGGATGATTAGGAAGCTAATTGGTCCACCTAGGGGGGTTTGAGGTCAAATCATGGTATGACACTTGTATGTATCCAAATGGACTCCAAGGCCTCACAATTTTTCGCTATTGTAATATAAACATGACCTATACACATTTACATGTTTGGAATTCATAACAATATCAATTATTGACTACATTTGTGTATGTTATTTTCACACTTTCTGTTGTTTTATGCATAATTTGTGTGTAATATTGAATTGTGAGAATATCCTTGGCTCCTAGATCCTAAATTGAATTAATTATCACATGGTATCAGAGCTATTTAAAGTTTCAAATCAAATCCAAATTGTTTGAGTTGTTGTTTGAGCGATTTTCCATAGAAATTCGTGTGTTTGCATTGCCTGTACAATCAACATTTTTGTCACTCAATGCGCAAGCATAAATGGAGAGACTCATGTATTGATGACCCAATTCAACTATTTTGAGTGGAAGGCAAAAATTATGATCCAAATGAGGTCAAAAGGGTTGTTCAGAGTCACCATGGGGACTGACACCAAACCCAACTCTACTATGAAGAAATCGAAGTACTTCAACAAGATTGATGAAGCATTTGGAATGCTTTGTATCATCATTTCGTGAGACTTAATATTCCATACAAACAGTCTGACAAATCCCAATGAAGTATGGCTCAATATTGAGGAATTTTTTTGGAATACTAATGATATGAGAGGTCACTGGCTCTAAAATGAGCTAATCTCACTGAGTCTGTAATCTCCCCATTCAAATAAATGCATTGCATGACAATTCCATCAATTCTACTAGTTCCCTAGGTTGCATGGATACATTTGGAATTTTAATAAGGGAGATAATAAATTATGTCTACACATTAGCATGGGATAAATATTTAATAATTTATCTTATTAAATAAATACAATAAAAAATTGAAGTGGCAATAGAGCATGGAAACACATGGAGACTATGGGGCCCATACAAGCTAGAAATTTTGTGCCACATGGGATCCTCCTCTTGCAATTCTGATCTATGGGAAGCCTAAATGTTCTTAGATGAGTTATAAGAATAATTCACTTGAAATATGCATCATGAGTCGAATTTGGGAAGAAATGTGACTTACATGGGAAAGGAAGAGTCATTTTGGAGCTAGTGAGACACTTGGGCTAGATTCCCTAGCTCTATGACAACAATGATGAAGATGATATGACACCTATGACAAAAATAATTCCTTAAGGCTGAAATATGAGATATATTACATGTCAGGTCGAAATATAACCTCCAAGAGTGCTCTCATGTGAGTTGGGGAAGCTCAATAGGCTCCTAATCAAATCACGGGGAAGGTGGAAGGCTAGGAAAGAGGGGACACATGGAAAATCATGAGCCGACACCCTAATTCAAATTGGATTGAGTTTATGGATGGATTGGGAAATTTATAAGTCTAACGATTTTTTATAAATTACAGGAATGAACTAGGAGAAGCACTTTTTATCATTTGAGAAATTGCCATTTGTGAATTGTGAGAGCTAGTGGGTGACTAGATTTCTTGCCTTAGCCAATTTCGAGGGTGAAAGATTCCCATCCAAGTTGGTATTTGGAGATTAAAATAAGGTATTTCAAGGATATTTAATGGAATCTTATTTTCAGGTTTAATATATAGTAAATCATTTGTATTCTTCTATTGCATCACTCTCTATCAACCATTCCTAGTATTCTTTGCATATTCATGCTCATGGAGGGATTGCATCTTGGGTGAGATCATGTACTCTTTGGGAGAGATATTACTGATATATTTATGATTATAATAAGTCAAATACTCTTTTTTATTCATTCTCATAAAATTTTAAGTTTAAATACCCAAGATTTGTATGTCAAAATGACTTTTAATGAGCAAACAATGACCATTTCCACTCTATTTTGATATATGATACGGTAATGCTTATTATTTCGAATGGAGGAATGTATATTTGATAAATGTATGATGAATGGAATGTAATTAATGTTTATTTTCAGTCTCATTTTCATTACTTAAGAATTTGAATCCATTTTACTCATTTTTATTGCATTGGGAAAAGATTTGGTGCATTTTCCCCAAGGGTCGAAATTGTGATTTGGGAGTTGTTTTGGAAAGAGTCATAACAACATTTATAAACTGAACCAGGATGGATATGAGACTTTTAAAATGTCCCTTACACATCCCATTCCTATTTTCTGAAATTCAAGCGACTTTGGAAACATTTGAGAAGCCATTTTCGGCAATTACCCAGGGGGAATTGGAGCCCCAATTTGCTAGTAAAGACTCCTACATTGAAGAGAACAAACAAGTTTGCAGAAGGAATTGGGGGGGGGGGGTCATGAAAAATAAATTAACATAATATTCATGTTCTAATATCAGGAATGTACCTTATGATAAAATTTGGTAGCATTTGGTCCAATTTGGAGGTCTAGACATCAAAACTAGTTAAGGTCAAAATTGGGGAAAAAGTGAAAAATTGGTCATTTAATAAAATTTCAAAAAGGGAAATTACAGAGTCCAGCTCACTATGAGACAATATAGGACTTATTCACCAAGTTAAAATATATGTTTATTCATCTGAAACAATGTGGAATATAAAATAAAAATGATTAGCTCATATTGTCCATACTTTCAAAGCTAGGGCCATAGTACTCGATGTTTATGTCAACATTCGACTCTAGCAAGATCATAGCTCGAAACTGGTGAATTCCTTCACTAGATGACTTCATGGAGTCACTAAATCAAGGGAAATACAATATAGTGCTAATGGGTACCATCAAATCCAATAAGGATCAAGCCCTTTCTACAAGATTTTCGAATCAAGCTAAGGGCAAGAAGAAAGCCAAAGATTCGAAGCAACAAGAGATAAGGAAGCAAGACAAACCCAAATCTTCAGATGGGGGTTCAAATCCTTTCAAGGAAAAGGAAAAGAAGAAGCAATAAAATACCAAACTCCCCTATTTTCATAAGGGGTGGCATTTAGAGAGTGCATGTATGAAGAATACCATAGACATGATGGCACAACTCCTTAAGCAGAACAACATCCCACTACCTAAGGATGCAAGGAAGAAGGACAGAGGTTCAAGATTAGGAGACAAGGAGAGGTTCCATGATTTGGTTGTTGGTTCTTCAATCTATTCTTCCTTAATTTTATATTCAATATATTCTAGGAACATGGCCTCCATAGAAGACTCATTCTCAGCCATGTTTTGTCACAGTGGTCCATCCATTTGTATGTGTGATGATTCAGAGATCCAAGCCAAAGGGATTTGAAGGATTGATCTTGAAGATGGGTACTTCAATAATGTATTGTTTGTGCCTGATATAGAAATGAACCTACTCTCAGTGTATCAAATGACACACACTGGTGATTCCAAGAGAGTAAAATTTACTCTAGATGCAGTGGATATATCAAAAATATCTACAAGAAAAGGTTGTGGCACTGGGTTTTGTTGGCCATCATGTGAGAATGTACGAATTATCTCACTTACTCCCCTACTCCCAAGGGAATGTGCTTCTGTCACATGCCAATGAGACAAGAAATTTTTGGCATGAGAGATATTTCCATCTAAAATACATGTACCTCCAGGAATTTAGCAAATAAGGCATGGTAGAAGGTCTTCCTTCTATCAAGTTCTCAAATGGCACATGCAATGTATGTGTAGTGGGAAAGCATGCAGAGAATAGCTATGAGAAAGGGAAGGCAAGGAGGGTTGTCCAAGTGCTTGATTTGGTTCATTTAGACATCATAACTCCTCTTCCCACACCCTCTTATGGAGTATCCAGGTATGAATGTACCTTCATAGATGATTTATCAAGGTTCTGCTAGGTATACTTTCTCAAACTGAAATCTTAAGTTTTTGAGACTCTCAAAGTTTGGAAATCCATGGTTGAGAATACAAGCAGAAACAAGATAAAGGTCCTTAGGAATGAAAATGGAAAGGAGTATGTGAAAAATAGTTTGGAGCATATTGTGAATAATGTGGAAACCAAATGCAACATTCGGTCCCCTACACACCACAAAAAAGGGTGTTACAGAGCACAAGAACATGGCTCTCAAGAAGATGAAAACCTGTATGTTGGAAGCCAAGGATTTGAATCCTAAGATATGGGTTGAATCCATTAACTTTCCTGCATACATTAAAAACTGAGCTGCTCACAAATCTTTGGATGGAAAAACACCATTTGAGGCTTGGAGTGGTCAAAAGCCAACTTTTTCTAATTTCAGTGTCTTTGTCTCAAAGGCTTGTGATAGGATTCCTCTAGAGAATATAAAGGCCTTGCAACCTCAAATAAAGGAGTCCATCATGGTTGGATATGATAAATATGCAAAGAGATACAAGCTCTTTGATCCCTCTTCTTAGAAGACATTCATAGAAAAGAGTGTGCAATTTGAAGAGGATCTCATGCAAGATGCCGAACTAGCTCATGGGGAATGCTCACATGATCCATTCCTTGATGATGTAAGTGATGAATCTCTTTTCTATTTTGTGGAAAACTTGCATAAGGAAGAAAAATATGTGCGACAAGAGACATAAGAGGTAATGAAAATATTCCAATATTTTCAAGATAAAGTCTCTACAAATGCAAAAGTTGATGAATAACATTGATTGGCTTGAGATGAGACACATGTGAGTGTTGGGAGCATGTTGGCGCTAGGGAAAGATAGGAAGAATTTAATTAGAATTAATCCCAATAAATTAAAGAGTCTAGTCGTAGGAAGGAAAAGCAATTGAGATAGAATTAGAGAAGGAAGAGTAGAAGTAGATAAGGAAGAAAGAGTTAAGGCAAGAATTAATCGCAGAGAAGCTATGAAAGAAGAAAGAGATGACATGAGGAAAGGATGGTATGATATTAGCCACAAAGAAACGAAACACGGTAGAGGAAATGTGCAACGACATAATGCATTAAAATGAAATATTAAGGAAGATCGTGGGTACAAGGTCAGCTAGAATCGATGGAAGTCACATGTGATTTAAAAAATACAATCATCTTTGTAATTCGGGTCATTGGTGCGTACTGAAAAATATCACTAGAATAGGAATGACAACCTATTGGCTAAATAAATGAGGTCAGTTGATAGCAACATGTAAGAGTCTATAAGAATGAAGAACCTACGATGTGTGTGGGTTGGTTGTGACTTGCTTGGTTGTTTGATTTCTTACTTATTTGTTTTACTTTTTTAGCTACTACTCAGTCGGTTAATATGTTTTTTGTCAATAAGAAGAGTTGAGATATCTATAGTTGAGTGTGAAAAAGTATAGAGAATATTAGTTGATCCAAGTTGTGTGTGGATCAACAATAGAGTCAAGTAGGAGAATATTGAGATACAGAAGAACAAGAGGATGAGAGCAAAGAGAAGTCTATATAGATAAGGGAGGAATTTCTAGAACAAATCCTTTGGCTAAGTGCACAAAATAAAGGTGCCATATATTTCTCATTTCATGTGAAGAGTGTGTTATCTCCCAAACTGACCACCGTCTTTTTGGGTGATAGAATGGGTAAATTTTTTTACTTCTGTGAGTCTTGGGCTTCAAAATTCAAAGTTTCAGCTTTCGGCGATCAGCTAAGTCTGTGGAAGTTTACTTAACTGCCGAAACAGGCCAGTTTCGGCAGCTAATATGGTTTGCCAGAATGACTTTAGCTGCCGAAAGTGTTTCCATGTGAAAATTTAAATGATTGTGCCCGTACTCAATTTCATATCAAGAGAGCCTGTTTCCAGCCGCCGAAAAGAAGACTTGGGACGCATTTTAAATAAATCATCATGAGGTTCATGGTTGATAAGCTGCCGAAAGCAAATTATGAAGCATATATGTCATTTTCATCATCAGGATGTACAGGGTCGATATTCCAGCATTTTCTTGTGTATCAGTCCAGTTAAGATCTCTTCTTCGGCCAGGTGGTGGAAAGCTAGCAAGGAACCGTTTCAGAGGTGTTTTCATCAGAGCAGTTATCTGTTTCAATCGGGAAGAGTCAGCATTCAATCCTGAATCACGAGATTTCAGTATGAGGTTTCTCAAATCTTCTGTTACAGGAAATTAAAATATTCACAGATTCCATTTCTAATTGACGACTTCAACGCTGGAACCAGAACATTCTGCTACAAGCAACATATATTTCGATTGATACCAATAGGCAAGCAACCCAGCCCAAGACTTATCGCTTTCGACCGTCACAGTTGTCGGCTAGATGAATTAAAGGTTCAATTATGTATTGCAAAGTATTGTCCGTGATTGGTATGTTGATTCATTTAGGGACTTACGAAACTTTCCAGAGATACAAGACTCGAAGGATGAGTTAAGGTTTACAGAGTTGATCAATGAAATTAAAATGAGGCACAATTATGTAATGCAAACTATGGCCGTCGGTATTCAGGAACTGAAAAAAAGACCTGGGGCGCAAGCAAGGATTGAATGAACCTCCAGAAATACATCAGTTTCTAGACCGATGTTACATGTCTCGTATTGGAATTCGGATGCTCATAGGTCAGCATGTAGCTTTGCATGACTCAAACCCTCCACCAGGGTATGTTGGTCTTATATGTACAAAAGTATCTCCAGTTATAGTTCCACAAAATGACATTGATGATGCAAGATCTGCATGTATGCGAACATATGGTACTTCTCCAGATGTTCATGTTTATGGCGATCCAAATTTCACATTTGCATATGTGCCAACCCATTTGCATCACATGGTATTTGAATTGGTGAAGAACTCATTGCGAGCTGTCCAAGAACGGTATAACGATTCTGATCATGATTGCCCGCCAATTAGAGTTGTTGTTACGGATGGCGATGAGGATGTTACAATCAAGATTTCTGATGAAGGAGGTGGCATTCTCAGAAGTCGACTGCCACATCATTAAAATCAAATCTATGGTGCGCCCAACTCAGTCCACCGAGCCTTGGAAGGCTGCTTCATTTCACCAACCATCAAGCTGTTGAAGGAGATCTCCATATCACAATTTCCTTGATTTTAGGGATCAGTCCCTATCTTTTTGTTTTTGACTGTCAGTTAATGTTTTAGTTGAATTTAACAGATCCATGCTTTTAGGATCTGGAAACTGTTTGTAAAGGCTTTAAAATCCTAAGAAATCACACTGAACAGAGGGTTCTAGCTTGGAGAAACTTGGCCTATGTTTTGGTTGCTATTCTAATAAATCACAGTTTTCTCTTGTTGTTGTAATCAGATTTTGTCATCCACCATTATTCTGCACTCTGTTGAATTAGCTTAGCTTATGCTCACAATTTTATGGAGGAACTTCTTATTGCTTAGTGTAACCCTGCGTTATGTATGTACTTGGTTGTATAAACCCTGCAATCTAATGTATTTGGTTGTCTGAGCAATATTCTGCATGCCTTTTCTGTTATTTATCATCTGATTTACAGTTTCTAAGAGCACTGGCTCATTAAACTATTTGGATTAGCAGTCTTTCCATCGTGCCATCTCAGTATCCCCTCGATCCACTTACTGAAAGGTATTGAATTCTTAAGTTACCAGGCATACCTAGCCTATAACCCTAGGTAGTTTCTTGGAGAGCTAACAAAATGGCGCCGTTGCCGGGGAGAGAGTTGAGAAGCTGATCTTCCTGGGAGACGACATAGATCTACTCTTTGATTATAGACAAGGGGTAGACACATATTGGTTATAATCATCTATCTGGCGACTCCATGAGGACGGATTCAGTGGCGAATCCATTGTTCAGAATTCTGTTGGTGATTCCACTGGTATGAAATGGAAAAGATCTTAGCTAAGAGGTATTCTTTCTATGATTTTTCAGATATAGCTGGTTTTCCGCATCTAGTGCCAACTATACATGAATGGGATGATTATCTTCCCAGATTCATAGGAAGTAAGTATGATCATCCCGGTGAGCACTTATTCAATTTTCATCAATGCATGCTTGAACATGGCTTTGTTCACGAAGATGTCTTAATCAAGCTGTTCAAATTTTCGTTAGAAGGAAATGCTCGTGAATGGTGTCAATCCCTTCCTGCTGTTAGTATCCATTCTCTGAAGGATTTCCATGTGGATTTCAATTCATATTACGAGAAGATTTATTCAGCTGATCTTCTTTTTCCTGAGTGTTGTCATGAGTTTAATCTTTCGAAAGTAGAACTTCAGGGAGAGTACGCTGCTGAAGAAAATACTCTTCATCATGATCAGGAGATCATTGATTCACCCCATGATAACCTTAGTGATGCTTTTGACATCATATCAAATGCACCTACTGATGTATGTTGTCATGAAGATGATATTATTCCCTCTGAAGAGTTTGAAGATGTTGAGCAGAATGACATATCAGCAAGTGACATTTTCAGATCTGCAGAGTTTGAAGAGGACAACTTACAATTTCCAGATTTGCAGGGGCTGTCCAATCATGATCCCGAATGTATTGATGTTGCAGCAGCATGTGTTACGAGCAGCCCACATCTTCCAGACTTGCAGATAAAGGTAGATTGCAGCACTTTTGAAGAGAGTGATAAAGGCGAGGATCTGAATGGTCCAGATCAGCATTCCGTCTTATATGTTTCTCCAACAAATCTCGAGCAGCCTGCATTCAACAATGAGCTTATTAAAGGCAGTTTTCAGCATCTTTTTAATTTACAGTTGGATCAGCAGTCTAAAAAGGTATTGCTCTGTGATTTTGATGATCCTTTTGCTGACTATTTAGAGTCCATGAGTAGTATCGATCTTAAAATTTCTCTGACAGAAGGAGATTGTCTTTATCCTCTGTTCAAACATCTTTTCTACATGATATGGCTTCCATTGTTGTTTGAGTCAAGATCAAAGATGCCTGTAAATCACAATCTGACATGACTGCATTGGAAATCCAGTGTTACTTGATCATGCTGCTCCTATTAGTTAGTGTAGGAGTAGATAGGAATAAAGCTCTTCTTATGAGCACGTAGATCATTTTCAGTTGTTGTTGAATAAGCAGAGTAGGCTGCATGTAAGCTGTAGGGGGGATACAGGTTTGCAGATGGATCAGTGCTGATGGCTCGATGACTCCATGCCCAATGCTAAAGGCTACTGGAACTACTTGGTTATGGGATTCTTCGGAACCTCACTGGGAGGATTCCATCCCCAAGTAGGAGCCAGATGTTATCTCCCAAACTGACCACCGTCTTTTTGGGTGATAGAATGGGTAAAATTTTTTACTTCTGTGAGTCTTGGGATTCAAAATTCAAAGTTTCAGCTTTCGGCGATCAGCTAAGTCTGTGGAAGTTTACTTAACTACCGAAACGGGCCAGTTTCGGCAGCTAATATGGTTTGCCAGAATGACTTTAGCTGCCGAAAGTGTTTCCATGTGCAAATTTAAATGATTGTGCCCGTACTCAATTTCATATCAAGAGAGCCTATTTCCAGCCGCCGAAAAGAAGACTTTGGACGCATTTTAAATAAATCATCAAGAGGTTGAAGCAGATCTCCATATCACAATTTCCTTGATTTTAGGGATCAGTCCCTATCTTTTTGTTTTTGACTGTCAGTTAATGTTTTAGTTGAATTTAACAAATCCATGCTTTTAGGATCTGGAAACTGTTTGTAAAGGCTTTAAAATCCTAAGAACTCACACTGAACAGAGGGTTCGAGCTTGGAGAAACTTGGCCTATGTTTTGGTTGCTATTCTAATAAATCACAGTTTTCTCTTGTTGTTGTAATCAGATTTTGTCATCCACCGTTATTCTGCACTCTGTTGAATTAGCTTAGCTTATGCTCACGATTTGATGGAGGAACTTCTTATTGCTTAGTGTAACCCTGCGTTATGTATGTACTTGGTTGTATAAACCCTGCAATCTAATGTATTTGGTTGTCTAAGCAATATTCTGCATGCCTTTTCTGTTATTTATCATCTGATTTACAGTTTCTAAGAGCACTGGCTCATTAAACTATTTGGATTAGCAGTCTTTCCATCGTGCCATCTCAGTATCCCCTCGATCCACTTACTGAAAGGTATTGAATTCTTAAGTTACCAAGCATACCTAGCCTATAACCCTAGGTAGTTTCTTGGAGAGCTAACAGAGTGCCTTTGCACTTTTTCTTGGAAGGGTTTCCACTTTAGCGACTATGTCATTGATTAGATGATGAATGTGTCAATGTTGCATGATTGTATACTAATTTATGTGAATGTATATTAATTTATATAATGAATGTACTTAAGTCACAAGAATGTATATTGCGATTAAGTGTTTACGTATTTTCTTATGACGAGTTCCCTTATGCATGAATCACATTATTGATGGATAACTTGTGTGTTAAGTATACGTTGTTGTTATAATCTTTGTGATGGATAAGTTAAGTAGTGTATTATATTTACATAGTAGGATTAAGCTATACACCTACCAGCTTCGGTCATCCGAGTTGGTAAGGTCCCAAAGGAGAAGAAACCCCCAACCAACTGTGGAATCCCGGTAACTTATGGCAGTTACCCATAAGACATATCTTGGGTGAGACTACATCTGCATCGTAGGTGCTTCCAATTGATCCTTGATATTTTGGGCTGATATCTTAGGCTTTGTTACACGTGACAGCAGGTTTGAACCTAGGTCAAATAAGGGAAGAAATTCCAACAGGATGAAAATGATGTTGATGGAAAAATCAATTATCTTGCTATGTAGTGTTGGGATAAGACAATAATTATGGGAAGAGGAAATGGAGATGGCATGTTACTTGGTAAATTGATTACCCACATCATCATTGGTGGAAAAAACTCAACAAGTGGTATTAACCAGTAAGAAACCCTCTATTAAGCATCTGAATTTTTTTGGTTGTGATACCTATGTACATGTTCCTAAGGAGCAAAGGAGTAAGTTTGATTACAAATCTTAAAAATCTATTTTTATTGGCTATAAATATGGTATGAAAGGTTATAATAACTCGAATCATGTAACTAGGAATATTGTTTACAGTCAAGATGCTGTGTTTAGAGAGGTCAAATAACTCCCCATACGGAAAGTGAATCCAATGGAAAAGGAACCAAAGAAGATATATTTTGAGTTGAAAGATGAAGAATATGACTCTAGAAGAAGAACCTCATACACTAGTTTTTAGGAGATCATCTCGAGAAATAATGAAACTAGAAAGGTATTCGCCTCTTTACTTTCTGTCTAATTTTTCTTTATCTATTACCGGTGATGATCCTACAAATGTGAAGGAAGCTATTGATTTACAAGATAGTGATCTCTGTAAGAATGCCATGGTTGAAGAAATGGATTCCTTGGACAAAAATGAAGCTTGGGATCTAGTACAATTACCAAATAGTAGAATGGTTTTTTAAAAACAATTTGAATGAATAAGGAAAACTGGAGAAGTACAAATCCCACTTGGTAGAAAATGTATATTCACAAGTAGAGGGAATTTATTTTGGTGAAATATTTTCTCCACTTGAAAAATTAAATTCTATTTGATTTCATCTTTCTATTGTTGTTTCTTTTCATCTTGAAGTAGAGCAGATGGATGTGAAGACAATGTTCTTACATGGATATATTGAAGAATAAATCTACATGAAGAAACCATAATGGTTCATAGTAAAGGGGAAGAAAGAGCTGGTATGAAAATTGAAAAATTCCCTCCGTGGTTTAAAGCAATATCCAAAGATGTGGTACCAAAAGTTTGACACATACGTACATGGATTGGGGTGTGTGAGAAGAAAGGTTGATCACTGTGTATATTCCAAACATGTTGGTGATCACTTCATTAACATAGTATTGTATGTTGACGACATGTTACTGATTGGAAGAAACAAAGATATTATAAAGAAGGTGAATTCTCAGTTGTCCTCTAAATTTGACATGAAGGATATCAGTGCTAAAAAATTAATATTTAGAATGGATATAAGAAAAGATCACGCAAACAGGAAGATCTGACGTAGTCAAATAAAATATGTTGAGACAGTACTAGAGAGATTTAACATTCGGGAAACTAAGTCGGTGAAGGTCCCTATTGCTATAGATGTAAATTTATCTATAGATCAATGTCCTAAGAGACAAGAAAAATAATAACAAGAATAAGATATGTCATGAGTGTCATATGATAGTGTAGTTGGTAGTTTGATGTACGCAATTGTATGTAGTAAACCAAACATTGCTCATGTAGTGGGAGTTTTGAATAGATATATGTCAAATCCAGGGAAAAATATTTGTATAGTTGTAACGAGAGTATTCATATACTTTCATGGAACAACCTATTATGAAATATACTACCAAGGAAGACCTAGACGAGACAGAGTAATACATGTACATGGATTTGTCGATGCAGATTAGGCAGGAGATGTTGATAGTAAAAGATCTACAAGTGGGTATGTATTTAATGTAATTGGAGGAGATATTAGTTGGTTGAACAAGAGATAGGATGTAGTTTCCCTCTCAGCTATAAAAGTTGAATAAATGACACATACACATGTCAGAAAACAAGGAGTATGGTTGTAGAGGTTGTGTTCAAGTGTTAGGATTGTACAAAAAGTTGCAAGGTTAGATTTGAAATAGACAAAGTGAAATCTTCCTTGCAAAGAACCTTGTTCGTCATGCTAAGAGAAAGAATATTGATGTGCAATATCACTTTGTGAGAGATATGGTTCAAGACAAGAAGGTATTATTGGAAAAGGTTGGAATATTGAAGAATCTTGTATACTCATTAACAAAGTCAGCCAATACAAAGAATTTCTCTTGGTGTAGAAAATATATGTGCATTGATGCCTTGAATATGTGAGTTTATGAGTACATGACTCATTGCTATGCAAATAAAACAACAAGTGAGAGAATGTTGGGTATGTGTTATATTCTTTCCATGTATGGGGGAGGTGCACCTATTAGGGATGCACCTGATGATCCATCTGGAACCTTCATGGAAACAATCACTAGGCCATTTCCGATGTGAGTACAATGAGCGAAAAATTTTGGGTTTTTTTTTGCTATTTTGTGCAATTTTCTAAAAATATCTAATTTAATCTCGGTTAAGGGATTGGGTTCTATTTTCTAAGTCATCTTAACGTATTAGGGTGTTGGATGTTGCAAAATACCTATAATGTCTTATGAGCTATTCATAATTATAATGAGAAAATATGAGGTGTGGCTCCAAGATTTTTTGGTTTTCCTAGTTAAAGGTTTCCAGGGTAAATCTATGTTTTTTATGTGTGAATGTTGTCGTGTAATCTCTATTTTGGCTAAAAAAATATGTATACTTTGCTTCTCTATATAAGGTTAAAACTTACTAGATGTTTGGGTCTACTTTGGAAAATGAGTATAATGGAAGTAACCTCTCCTTGAGGAAATGGATAAGGAATTGAATCCTAAATGAAGTGGAAACCTAAAAGTGTTAAGTCGTTGCTTCAACTTTGGTCATTGACACAAGGGTGGGAAAGGAGGCTACAGGTGAAAATTTTAGGCTTTGGTGTTATCAAAAACTTAGATACTAAATTAGTGTGAGGCAACCTTCTCAAAGGATGTAGATAGCTTGGAAAGTGTTGAAGGCATGGTAGAGATAAACTAAAAAATATTTTTACAAGATTTAGTAGTTATCAGATGCAAGATTGTAAATGATTCAAGGATTAAACTGTGAATGTTTGTTGGGAAGTATGTAGTAGAAAGTATTTCTTTAGATTGATTATACATATATAATAGAGATGTAGGTACAATGCCACACTCCATTTTTGTATATCTCTAACATTCTTCATAATAATAAATTTAAGGAACCCACCGTCGCTACCACCTAAAAATTTGTGTTGTGGATTATTTTTGTTATTGGATGTTACTATTTAGTATATTGTGGTGAATTCCTAAGTGTTGATATTGGTTAGTGTAGATTAGGGATAATTTAAAGCCACCGTTTGTCATGTTCCTATTGTTGAACTTGGTTGTCTATAATTAATTGTATATTTATTCATCTATAGCTAGAATTTTAGTTACAAGCAAATCTTAAGTGATGGGCCATAGTTTTGTTGTTGGATGTTAGTATTTAGTATATTGTGGTGAATTCCCAAGTGTTGATAAATATGGGTTAGTGTATATTAGGGATACTTTAAAGCCAAAGTTTGGCATGTTCCTATTATTGAACTTGGTTGTATATACTAAATTATATATTTATTCATCTATAGCTAGAATTTTAGTTACAAGAAAATCTTAAGTGATGGGAAATAATTTAGTTATAGTATGCATAGGTTCACAAAGTGACCAACGATGCAAAGAATTTCTACATGAGATTAGTTTTTGAAAGGAAATTTGGGAAACCCCTAAGTTTTCAAAGAATAGATTGGGTATATAAGTCCATGAAAATTGGTATTACGCATACTTGTCACCACTTTCTAAAACAAAGTTGGCATTGGAACTAACTTGGGTGTCCTTAACCATATTTTTGAACGAAAAATTGGGAATAGAGAATTGGTTTGTTCTCAAAATTGTGTGGGTACTCTAGAACATGTATTGATAGGATTGGATAGAACATAAGGTTTTGGGACAATACTAGTGGGTCACCATAGTCTGACTCGAATACTAATCAAAGAAAAATATTTTTCTTATTGTAGTAGGAAGTTAAGACAAATTCATATAGATACATTTTGTTAGTTTATTTATTTATTTTAGGTGATGAAATACATTGTTAAAGGATTAAAAATAAATATTTACCTTGAATAGTGACTAGGTATCTAAAATAATATTTTGATAGAGCCAAATCATGAAGAATTCTCCTTTGTATTTCCTTGGGAATTCTATAACATATGTCATGCAATATTGTTCATAGAGATTGAGAAGAAACATCTCACTTTGGAGAAAATATCTTATTATATGGTTGAAGGTGTCCAAAGATACTAAAATAACATGAATAAAATTATCACAAGGCCAAGTCCTTCAAATAAAGGATGAATTGAATTGGTTGGACTTTGGGGAGAATAAGTGTTGATACTAGAGACAAGACATTGAGTCCAAGGAAGGAAATATAACCTTGAATACCTTTAGTTGAGGAAAGAGATTACAACATGAATTTTTTATAGTTGGTAAAGGATTCTATGGATGTTGTATAATGATATTAAATAATATTTAAAAAATGGTCAAACACAATATTGACTCTTTTACTCATAGGTTGGAAGCCTTAGTAATCCCTAAGGGTTAGATCAAGGTATCATGAGCTAGATGTGATATCTATCAACAAATGTTGGGAGATAATGAGTTTGATTAACTTAATCCCCTTAGGGTAACAATCCATAATTAGGGACGATAATTTACCCCATTTACCATCTATGGATCATGGGGAAGTACATGGAGGGTTCTTGTGATATTATTCATTGGAAGAAAAGGTTTTAATTCTTGGTGGATTAGGGAAAATCATTATTAAAACATGAATTGATTTTGAGTAACAAGATAGGGAAAAATGCAACAACACAATAAAATAATTCAATTACATGTTTTCTATGTGACAGGTAACAGTATAAAAAATTCCTTTGGAAATTCATAGTCTTTTAAGAAAAAAAAGAATAACTAGATTCAAGAGAAAGAATGGAGTTTTAAGACACTAAGAAAGTAGATATGTGTGAATGTAATAAGAAAGGAAGAAGGTATAACCCATGTAGAAAATTTATCACGGAGTTCAAGTGAAGCAATTGTGGTAAAATTTACCATGCTTAAACAGAACTAAATAATTAATATAAGGGTACTTCAAGATGGATTTATATGAAGCCTTTGGTGGCAAATAGTTTGGTGAAGGATTTGAAATAGAACTTTTTTTTTATGTCAAAGATCATAGTGGGTTTCAAATATTTTGTGAACATATTGTTGGTAGCATCCTTTGCAACAAACTTCCATCTTCTTTTCATTATTAATCAACAACTAGCTTGTTGTGTAGGAACACATAGTGGATCCTAGGATTCCAACAAAGGTGCTAATATTAGTTCTGGGTTGCGTAGAGTAGGAAGTTCATTATATCAAAAGGATGAAACTTTTGATGGTAGTAATCCATGTTTTTCGTCCTCTTTTGCACATTAAGTCCATTTTTGTGGTATACTATCCAATGATTAGTAAAAAATTCACAAGGTACTAATGCATTGGTGCCTTGGAATATTTTATGAGTTTCATATGTGACATGACAACCTGAGGAAAAGTTGGATAGCTTTTCTCTATACAATAGATTTGCATAATAGATTGAATGAAGAAGGAAGTGATCATTTTGAGAATGAAGAAGTGAATCCTCATGGGTTACACATGATGTTAGAGTATCAACCTATTCATTTTAGAACATGATCATTGAAAGTGTATAGGATAATGGGAAAATGGTAAAAAACACCAAATAAATAGAAGCAAACAACAACAACAACATTGTATATTTGTATGTCCTTATGTGAGGAAACTCCTACCATAAACAATTAAAATGCATGATATAACAGAAATAGTAGATAACATAAGATGTTTTTATTGATCGTCGAACACTTCGAGGGGAAAACCTCCTTTGAGAAAGATCAATACAAAATAACTCGTGGATGCTTTCATTGGCCTCAACACGTACTTATACACTAAGTCTAATATAAACAACAATTACTCCCTATGAATGTGGGATAATACAATATAATCCAGGATGACATACAAAGCATATGTGTCCAAAAAAAAATTATAAAAAAATAAAGAGAAGGGTTAATACCGGTTCCTAACATCCCCTCCCTCTTAGAAAAGCTTTTTCCTCAAATATTTAGATGTGGAAATTGTTGTTGAATATGAAGGAGTGGTTCCCATGTAGAATCCTATGGTTGCATGTCATGCCACTAGATTAATACCTCTATGAGGAATGGAGATCAAATCTTATGAGTGTGCTTATTAAGGATGGCCTATGTCTCCAAAATGATGGATCCTTAATTATCTAGTTTTGGTAAAATAGTTTGTGCTCCAATGTTGGTGCCAAGAAATTTTTGAAGACAAGAGGCATGAAATAATAAATGAATGTGAGAAGAAGGAGGAAGTTCCAAGTTATAAGCAAGGGACCCAATATTATGAAGAACTTTATATGGCCCATAGAAATTTGGCGTCATCTTTTGGCGCCCTTTGAGTTTCAAGGAGGATTGCTTGTAAGGATGTAGACGAAGAAACACCATATCACTGACTTGAAAAGTGCGCTTAGAACGTTGCTTATCATTTTGCTGTTTCATTTGGTTTCTCTCCATTTGAAGATTGTCCTGCAAAATGTGAATAATCTAATCTTAGTTTTGGAGAACCGTGTCAACTGCATAAACTAGTGAACTATTGGGGGTGTATGGAAGGAGCATTGGTTGTTCTTGATCATAAATGACTTCATATGGAGTAATTTTAGATGCAATATGGTAGGAAGTATTGTACCACCATTCGGTGAGAGGGAGGAACTTTTTCCACTGATGATATTGGTCAAAGGTGAAACAACGAAGATATGTTTCCAAGCATTTGTTGATAACTTCACTCTGGCCATATGTTTGTGGGTGATATCCAAAAATCATATTCATTTTGGTTCTAGTGTGATGAAATAGTTATGTCCAAAAATTACTTGTGGAAATTACATTGCGGTCTGATACAATGGAAGAAGGGATTCCATGAATATGGAGTATATGGTCCACAAAAATTTGTGTGATTGAGGAGGTGGAATATACATGGATGATAGCAAAAAAATGACTGTATTTTACAAGCCGATCAACCAAAACCAATATTACGGTCTTCCATCCATATTTAGGGATCCCTTCAACGAAATCCATTGAAATATATGTCCAAATCCTTCTAGGAATGAGAAAAGGTTCGAGCAATGCAAAAAGGAGTGTGTTTCACCCTTATGGTGTTGGAATGTATCACATTAAGCCACAATGTGTTGAATTTCTTGTTTCATTACCTTGGAAAAGAAGTTACATTGTGCCCGCTCATACAGTTTGGGGAAACTAGAGTTCCCTACAGATGGAGAAGAATGGAGTTCATAGAAGATATCATGTTCAAGATATTTTATCTAGGGAAGCACCTAATGACCCTTGTATCTGAAAGAAGAACCACCCCAAGAGTAATTTAGTACAACAAAATGCTTATTGGCCAACCATTGGATGAGTTAAGATAATGAAGAGTCATTGACATAGCCTTGCTAAACATATTGTAACCAATTTGGAATAGGCATATAAATAGATGAAAGATAAACATGGTCATCAAATGTGCAGGAAAGAGTCACCTTGCACAAGATTGTCCTTACCCTTCTTGTAAGTGATCTCATAGTCATAACCCATAATTTTTCTAACTCATTTATGTTGTGTTGGAGATGAGACCCATTGGTCTAGGAAATATTTCAGAATTTGGTCATCAGTCTTGAAGTAGAAATCATTCCCAAATAGGTATGGCCACTACTTCTATATTTCATTCAAAATATCCATCATTTCCTCTTCATTTGTACAAATGTTCAAAAATTATTACTGAAAATGGATTTGATAGTGAATGGAATGGGATGTTTATCTTGAAGGAGAACAACAACAAGTCCATTGTCGCATGCATCACTTTCAATAGTGAAGGGATTCAAAAAATATACCATATCTAGAATAGGTGTGGTACACATAGCTCATTTCAGTTTGTCAAATGCACATTCGATAACATGTGTCAATGTAAAATAATCATTTTCTAGTAGAATTGTTAATGGAGATGAGATATTCCCATAATCCTTGAAAAACTTGCGCCAGTAGCCAGTCAGTTCCAAAAATCCATGAAGGCTCTTTATTGTTTGAGGATGCATCCAATTTTTCATAGCATAAATTTTGGAAGGATCTACACGAACCCCTTGTCTTGAAAAAATATGCCTAGGATACTCTACATCCTCCTTCCAAAAAACACATTTAGGTTGGTTGGCATGGAGATGATGATCACAATAAAGTTGCAGTACAATATCTAGATGTTGGAGATGCTCAACCCATGTTTTACTATAGATGAGGATATCACCAAAGAATACCAAAATGGAGTACTGCAAGTAGGTCCAGAATATTTCATTCATCAATTCCTGAAATGTGGAAGGAATATTCGTGAGGCCAAATGGCATGAACAAAAACTCATAGTGGCCATATTGTGTGCAAAACATTGTTTTAGGGATATCATCCTCATGAACCCAAATTCATTGATACCCTACGTGAAGATCCAACTTGGAGAAAAAATGAGCACCATGAAGCTCATCAACAACATGAATTGGAAACTTATCCTTGATTATAATCTGATTAAGTTCTCAAAAATCAATGGAGAGGTGCCAAGACCTATCTTTTTTTATAAGCATCTCAATCTCTATCTTTTGGTGAAACAAGGTGCAATAGGGACTAATGTTGGGAGGGAAGCTTCCAGTAAGGAGAGGAATATGTTGTTCCTATGGTCTTGAAGGTGTCAATCTCATTGGATCAACAAAAAAATATGCATATCGATCCAAAATTTCTTGTATATCCAAGGTAGTGGCTGAGACTATTGAAGGTTACATCTGAATGAAATGGAGCTGAGCAATGAAACCATGTGAATTATTCTTAAGGATATTTTCCATGCAATGTGAACTGATGATGATGAGAGACCCTGGTTGTAATCCCTTTAATGTGTGTTTTTCCCATTTTTTGAAAACTACATCTAAATTTAAGGAAAATCCCATAAAATGGGTCCAAGTGTACATAACCATTGAGCACCCAAAATCACATCACATCCTCCTAAGGGAAAGGAAAACATGTCAGAGCACAATTTATAATATCCAATAGATATTTGCACATTAGTAAACTTCCCTTTGTAAGGTAAGGTGCCCCCATTGGAAATCATGACTTCAAATTTGTAGCAAGAATGGACAAAACAATCACATAACAAAAGTTTAGCCTAAAATCCAACAAATGTAATGTCTGAAATTTCATAGACACATGTCTGTTATTCAAACACAACATTTTTTTGGTCATCGATTGGATTTCATTGGATATTTGACCCCATTTCGAACCCCTTTGACATTTCGACAGAGTATCAACCTATTTTGGAGAAGTCCTACATCACTATTTTGTTGAATTTTTTACGACTCTAGTCATCATTTTTTCGACCCCAATCCGAGCCCTGTCGAAATGTCGACAACATATCATATTATATCATGGAATTAATTACATCCATTTTGTGTCAAATGTGTGACATATCATCATCAAATTTGTGACATCCCATATGAAATTGTCATCGGATGCAAGTCGTCGAATGCATGACATGGTCATCGGATATCATAAGAGCACTATATCTCGAAACTATGGTAGCGTCATCGGATTGGAAGGATATCCGATAAAAAATTACACTCCTTTGCTGTCATAAAACTAAAGAGAAACTATAAATTAAAAAAAAATAACCATTTCCATTTTGATTTGGAAGAGGGGATCCATCCATAGATGGGGAAATTGGTGCTTCTGGTTCTTATTTTTTCTAAAACCATAACCTATGACAAGAGATGACTTGTTTACTATATAGATGTACTCCAACAAAAATCCATACCCAATTGAGTGGTCAACAATTCCTCTCTCAAGAATTGGTTGTGATGCTAAGGTCATGTGATCCAAAACTACAACATTTTTTTAGGGATGTTCACTAGAAAACAAATCCACTAACCTGCAGTCATATTGAAAGAATGTATAGCTCCATGATTTCAAGTATTTGGTGGGTCCACTGTAAAAAATATGAGTCACTAGAATTATGTTAGGGGAATGATACTGTCTTCTCACTATTGTATTTACTAATCCTATAGACCATGTAGTTGGATCCACTTCACAACATTCAAGATTAGCATCCTCACTAAAAATGGTAACACTGAGGATGCATTTGAGGATGTTGTCTAAGTTTGTTATGTTAAGTTGCTAAAATATAGGTGTCTCTCTTTGTTTGTTACCAAATTTGTAAGGATTTGTTTCTCCAACCAATTCAATATCTACCAGAGATCTAACATTTGAATATAAGGGATTTGTTTAAGATACTATCTTGTGTATTTCGACTTGTGTCGAAGATTCTTTTCAAATTTTATCATGGTATCAGAGCAGGTTTACCTTCCACAAGGTTATACAAGAATTTGGTGCTTGTTGTCATGATCCACCTAGAAAAATATGCCAGGTGAAGGGACATTGACCTAGCAAGGGTGAAACTATTTCCATGTTATACAAGAATTCGTTGTCATAATTTTGGGATTTCTAACTTCTGAGACACCCTTGCGCTGAATTCCATCTCTGATACATTGAGGAAAACCTATAAAAGTGTTCATGGGACCACCAAGTATGCAAATACCATAAGAAAAATTACCCAAAATTCTTTTCTTTTAATTTATATCATCTCATGCTTAATTTTTTTTCACATAAAATAAACTAGAAAGGTGTAACCTGAAAGTGTGACTTTTTCTTTTTAAAATAAGTTATTATTTGTCAAGTCCCTTAAAAACCATAAAGTCATGTTGGTGATTTGGATGAAGAACAATCAACAAATTCATAAATTGGCTTTATAGCCTTTGGCTATATAGATCGAGGAAAATTCACATCTCTTTGATATGATGATCACTTTTGACCATATAAAGAGACCTTGGGAAACCCTAGGTTTGTATTTGCAATCTAATAAGATGTGAAAAACGTATCTATTATTTTGACAATGATTCTATTACAAAGAAAACCATTCAAAACCGACAACAAGGAACCTAACATTTTTAGGCAACAAAACATGTTGTGCATGTTTTTGGACTTCTAAGCATATTTCATATATTTTATTATCAATTAAAGCAAGTTAAAATTATATGGAACAAAGAATGGTATAAATTGAGCAAGTATGGAATAGAAATTGAATTAATTGAAGCAAAATATGTATGAGAATTAGGAATATGTTGTCGATACTATTTATAATTTTTTTTTTGTTACAACTTACCTTGATTTGTGGAGCTTCACACTGTCTTGTTTTTCTTTACCTTTCAAAACATCATTCAACATACTACAAATATTTTTTGGTTGCATAATTTCATGTTAAGACCCATCAAATACATTTTTTCCTGTTTATGAAAATAAAAAAACGAAGCTAAATAAATACATTTTCAGTAGTTTGTCTCAATGATTAGAAAGAACAATATTAATGAACATTTTGTTGTGGATGAAAATTTTAATTTAACAATGTAAATTACAATACTATTCAAGTAAAGTAATTGGTAATAAGAGATCACCTAAGGAAACATGGAGAAGCACAACACTATGTATCTAAGGCCATAAATCACATCAAAATGTCATTTTTTTCCTCTGAACTATGAAAATGTTTCCTAGCTCTATATGTAACGAGTTCCAATGGATGATTCAAATACCAATAGTAAAATTTAAACACTACAAATATAGAAATAGCTGATTTTAATGTATACTTCCTTACCATTCATTGAGCTCCTCTATGTTTTTAGAATAATTTAATATTCTCTACTAAATTGGACCAACCACATTAAGGTGGATGCTCTTATGGACCCTCACCCCCCCCTCCTCGCGCCCCCGGCTCACATCACTCTCAATTCCCCAAACCCAATGCATCTACTTGCAAATAAAAATTTATTGCAAATTAATTCGTTTAATAGATGGAAAAAGATTTCATTAGACCATTCATTAAATCATTCAATAAACCATTCATTCATTCAATAACTGAAAAAACACTCGTTAAACCATTCATTTATTCAATAACCGATAAAACCATTCATTCAAGCATTCAGTTAACCATTCATTCATTAAATAGCAGAACAAACCATGCACTACATTGTGTTATAAAAAAGAATTACTCAAAATTTCTTCAGTCACTTCTTTTTTATGTTTCTTCTCTTTACATAATTAGCAAGAAGCACATCTTCCGGAATTTGTTGATTGGTCTCCCTAATAGATTTCTCTTCAGGTTCAAATTGCGGCAAGGGGCTCGGAATTGCTGCAATAATGTGAAAATGTTTCATTAATTTATTTTTGTTTTTATAATTACAAGTAATTAATTTAAAAAAACATTACAAAGGTGTTTTTTTACTTGGCATGGGAACAACATGTTCATTATTATTCTCTCCAAGCTCAACCTCTTCAGTGTTACCTACATCTACATTCTCTATAGTTGAATTGTGGAGAATTACAATTAATGTTCATCATCTGCAATTACCTATACAAAACAATAGCGTATTAATAAATTCATTACCAGGAATCAAAGCATGATCTTCCACTGGTTGGTGTACATCCTCAACATTAATGGGATCATTACTTTCCTACTAAAAACAGAATAAACAGTTTATGTTAATTTTTTATAATGAATAAATTGCATGAGAATTAATAAATTTTCATTAAACTATATATTTTTTATATACATGTGCACCAGATGGATCACCAAAAGATCGTATATGCCCAAAAAATATTTTTTGGCATTCAACAACAGCTTCAAAGTCGTGTTGGAAGCCAAGCTTCAAGTCTTCCTGAGTGGGAACTTCTTTGAATCGGTCGGCCTGCATATTTGCATAACCTCATTAATTTTACATTTTGCACCAGAATAAAATGAAAATAATTTTATATATATTATTTGGATGCAGTATTGGGTTTTCGATACTTACAAATCATGATGCCAAATTCAAATAGCCACCATGCCCAAGCTTGTGTTGACCAATTTTTTCTAGTCTTTCCTTGGTGGCCTTTGATATGTGTGACAGCCTAATCAAGTGTTGAATTACGTTAGTCGATGTTCCAAATTCAAAATAAAAATTAATAATAATAAGGCTTAGCATTACATCATGGAATGTGTTGCATACCTCCTTGTGGCAGGTGGTATCTTTCCTGCTTTTCTCAGACCCTTCTCTTTTCCATATTCCACTAGGGCTTTCCACTCCCTTTATGGAATCATTGAAGGGCACTCATACCTAGGGTTCTTTTCCAGGTGAACCCTATATTGGTCTCGGACAATCTTCAGATGTTGTCCAACCTTCTTTAGGACCTTCAATGTATGGAAGGTATCTTTCCTGAACATAATAACCACCTGATTAGTTGGCTCATTCTTTAAAGCTTTTCGTTGTCTATCCCACCTTGTGCGTATGGTGGGCTCGAAGATCACCACAGAAAAATCATTTAGATTTTTTTAGATACATTATTTCCTCCAAAACAATCTTGCCATCATTAGTCAACATTAAAAATATTTATCTGTATATTAGAAACAAATTATAAAAACTAAATTGAACAATCTATAATTACCTGAAATCTTATCTATATTTATTGGAACGATTTTATCGTTCACCAAAAATGTTGTCACTATTGAACTTGTGCTAGTGACATGAGAAGATCTAAGAAATGTTGCTTCAGCATCAGCATTAGTATTAAACCATTGATACACCCGTTCTTCTACATGATCTGGTGTGTGTCGTTCAACATCAGTTGCACCCTCTATTGGCCTCAGGGGTATTGCGGAGCATGTTTCCAACTGTTCAGTGGACAAAAGGGTGCAGTATGTGGTGCATGTGGAGTGTTTTGGTAACTGGGACAAACACTTCCTTCACCACTAGTGTGTGGTTGCATAATTTCTTGTAAATACAAACCATTCTATTATAAGTTCACTATCATATAAAATTAAAAATTATAAAGTTCTAAATAAATTTACTTTATGATTCTGCAACTTAATTTCAAGGCTTGACATCTCTGGATCAACAATTGAACCTTTGCTTTGATCTCGTCTATCTGTGGAATTGTCAATTCCAACCGAATCATTTCCTCATGTTTTTTTTCCTGGTCTTATGTAGCACCTTCAACGGGTCTATAGAAGAACCAATGTCAGCATCATTCAATAACTGGTAGACATCAAATTCTAAAGACTTTTGAGTTGTTGTTTCATAAACATAATCATTTGTTTGCAACAGAAATATATAAAACATTGCTTGGTTGTTGAACCAATAGTCTGCGCAAAAAATTATATTAATAAAAATTATCTATCATGATAGATTCCTATAATTACATCTAGGTTTACATGATTCCTAGACAATGGTGTGGTCTGATCAACAACTGGGGACTTTCCCTGGTCATTCACCTGCAAAAAAAATATACAGCATTATCATAATGAACGCAATCGTAAAAATGAAAAAAATACATAACAAAATAAGCATTATGTTACATGTTTTATATGTGTGCAATTTTGAAGTATTTAAAATGTAGAATTACATTCAATTTTTCCTATTTCCTCGAGGCTACAGTCGTCTGATCAACAGCTTGGGACTTTCCTTGATCATCCACCTGAAAAAAAAGTAGACAACATTATCATAATGAACGCAAACATAAAAACAAAAAAATACATAACAAAATAAACAGTATAATACACATTATACAAGTGTACAATTTTAAAGTATTTAAAATGTAGAATTACATTCATGTTTACTTGTTTCCCCAAGGTTGCAGTCATCTGATCAATTGTCGGGTGGCTTCCCCGATCAACACTCTGCATGAAAAATAGTTAATATTATTTAAACATCGAATCAAATATACTATAGAAAAAACATAACAACATATATGTCTCTACATATTAATTTTTTTCAATGGCAATATAGAGGTATACCTACCACCTTGAGGCAAGTCTACTAACATCCACTATGAGGGAGGTGCCCCTAATAGAACCCTGGATCAAAAAAATACTAAAAATTACCTAACGAAACCAAAATACTCACTAAAAAAATTTAATAACACAACATTTTGATGTATACATGTTGCCTAGCGGATTGTGTACTCCTCTCACCTACTGTTGGGGTGATGCACCCTCCATCATCTCCTTGCGAAGTCAATATAGGAAATTTAACAAAAAAATTATAATTATCTGCTAACAAAAAATCCTAAAGATGTTAAAATAATTAATAAAAGGTTGGGTAAATTGTTGGATATACCACATCCATACTATCTGTGTTTGTATCTACTCGATTCAAATTGTAATTAATAAGCAGTTCTTTCCTAGCATCTATTGATTTAATGGCACATACAAAGACACTATTTTTTTCATGCGCCTCAAACATGTAGTTGGGTTGCTTAAGTGTACACCCTGGTTGTGTACTGTTTATAAACACCAAAATATTCCAAGATATTTTTGGCCTTCCGTCATTGTACAACGTTGCTCCTTTATTTTGATCTTTGTCTTTCAGTTGTAAATAATTTGCTGACAACCCATATCTATGCATAATTCTTGTATATTGGACCAGGAGCATCCAATCATTATAGTTGTAAGAGGGTCCAACATACTCAATCAATTATGTACATCTGTCATATCCAACCTTTATGCCATCCATGTAAAACAACCCCAATTCATGTAATGATGATGATGCAATTCTATATATCCTATCCTTGACATGAAAATCAATGTTGACTTGAAGAATATTCATAGGAACCCATTGTTTCACTAGGTGTTTGTACATTAAGGGCACCTCAATGTCTTTGATTGTCTCATCATCATAGGAACATGACCCCCATCCTTTGAGAAAAAATTCCATGCATTTATTGAATTTTCTTCTGATATTCTGACATCTAGTTGATATAGACCTTTTAGACCTATTGGATGTCTCACTTTCCACTAGCCTTCCCAAACTCCCCTCGCTGGAGGAAGACAGGTCTGAAAAATACCTGTTTGAATCTACATGCACCATGGCCGGAAAAAAATGGCAAATAATAGAAAAATACCATAAAAAACTTGGATAGACTTATAAGCATGACATAATAGTGATATTATTATCTTGAATAATATCAATATCAATAATTCCCTATAACAATTTATCACATATTACTTTAACACGATATAGATATCAAGTCGATCCATAGCAAATGCGTTAGCTAATTTATCTCAAAATACAAACTATATTTTTTACAAAATTCTTAGGTGTACCTTTTTTAATTTATTTTGTTTCCTCACCAATAAATATAAAATACCCATTTTATGGATCTCAATATATCTAATAAAATCATTTGCAAATATTTTGTAACTTTTTCTCGGAAGAAAAAGAGGTGTTCCTTGATATTCAATAGTGAATCAAAGGTAACTTTTACATAGTCTTGGCAATAAGTCATTCTAGACACGAGTGGAGATCATAATTATCAAAAAAATTCCCAAGGGGAGGGATGAAACCCACAACCCCAAGATGACTGAAGTAGCAATACCACATAGAGAACATAAGGATCCTAAGCATATTATCCAAGGAGGCATTGAGGATGGAGAAAACACACCCCTAACGGGATGAGAACAAAATCTATATCCCCAACTAAAACAATAAAGATGCTAATGTATCCCATATTTGAAAGAACCAAAAAAGGCTATGCCACATAAATAAAAAAGCTCTTAAATTAACCATATCTTGTCTTCCTCAATGATTTCTACTTCTAAAAGTTACAAGGAGAGGAGGCCAGCCTTCATATTCAATGCTTCTTTGGATAAACGGTATGCACTCATATTGTGCTCTCTATAGACATGGATAAAGTCATATAACAAACGAATTGAATTTGTGGATAGTATAGCATATATTTCAGATTTAATGGATATCCAACGATATTGGAAATTGGAAGAAGTCTCCTTCATATTAATGTTATGTATTAAGAGCTATGTTCCTAAATCCTAATGCTTGCATATCTTTCTTCCCAGAAGGAAGAAAGGGAAAGTTTTTGTGAAGAAAAATGATGAAAAATTGAGGTATGCAATTGTTGATTGTCATTCTAGTTTGTGATGGTATTTCCAGATATTAGATATCTATTGCACACTTAGTCTTTTAGGAAAATGTTATAAAATTGTAACGAATGTTTAATGATAGAGTGAACCCCTATATCCAATGAATCGAATAACTCAATCCTTATCTATTCAATTTGTCAGTAACTATTTTCTTGATATTTACACAAGTGTCTATGAAGATCATAAATTTATGCATGGTTTTAGGCTTGCTAAAACCTTTTTACAAACTTAGGAAAATTACACTAATTTCCTTTAAGAGAATCCAATCCCTTGGGAGATATCAAGACGTTAAGGTATGATTAACAATTTGAAGATTTTGATGAGAGTGAGATGCTCCTGCATCAACACAATGAAGTAAAGCATCCAAGTGGAAGGCCATTTTAAGTAAAGAATAGATGTATTGTAATGAGATGATATAAAGTTGCACCTCAAACAAACTCCAATCAATGATAGAAAGAGACTCTTGATGGGGGATGTGAGCCATGTGTAATAGCCTCAACCAACAAACTTTTCTAATTGAATTTATAATTTATGGAACCTTCTAACTTATCCAAATCAACACCCTTAATAGTTTCGAGAACCTTACAGCCACTCCTAACAAATTCCCCTTCGTTAGGGTGGAATTTTGTCATAATTCCTATCCAATTCATAACATGGACAACTGTATTCTTCCCCCCTTCAAAATAATAAACTCCAATCAAATATTCAATGACATTTGCTAATATCTTGCTTCATAGAACCCTGTAACAACTATAATCACCCTAAATCTCTCCATCCTCCATGGGATCATTCTCAAACTCTGGAAGATGAACATTATTACATGTATCGGTTTCATTCCATTGGATTTGTTCCACATCATCCATAACCTCTGCATTATCTACTTCAATGGTATCTTTTTCAAATACTAGAATCACACAAAGAGTAGCCCATCTATATGGAGCAAGGAAATCTTCCTTAATATAGTCCCATAGTCCTTTAGCTAGAGCATATTGATACATAACAACATTACTCGCAATTTTTTTACCTCATGCAAGTAATTGTTGACTACCCATAACTCATGATGCACCAAACATGATTTTTGTTGTAAGTGGTTCTTAGTTTTCCCATCAATGTTTGTTGTGTGTTGTAGATGATTTTCCATTTTAACTAATAAATTTTATGATCATTTCCATCACCACTAGGGTGCACATACCTATTGTTTATGGATTCTTAAGCTTGACAGATCAAGGGCCTAAAAGTGCCCATATCTCATGCAGGACCCTTTAAGAGTCATAATAACAACTATTGTTAGAGGTTGTTATTTTCCAAATTATACACCAAAACCATACTTATCGTTTAATATTTATATAGGGATTTTTTCCTTTCTCCCATAATTTATCATACAAATGGGATTGTGACTATCAAGTCAATGCCTTATTTGCATAGTGGAAATCCTACAACACTACAATGGAATGTCTTATGACTAACTCATGAATCTTCCCATGGTTATTAAATATACATCTATAAACTACTAGTGTGGTTTCATCATTTCTATCATTCAAGAATAAGTAAGTAGATATGACTTATTTCCCTACTTTGAGTCCAAGTGCACATAATGACTAGCTTTGGTACTTCCTAACTTTTCACTCTACCTTTAACAAAAGTGAAACATGAAACAATATCCTTACTTTCAGGATCTTTCACAGATGATGTATTTCATTGAACTGTATAATTACTTTGTTCCCAAAGTAAATATTTTTAGACCTACGAATGAAGGGGAGAGATATGAATGTTTGAAGGACTCCAATGGAGGATGAATTGATGCCCTGTTCTGCCTACCCAAAGGTATTTTTATAATCAAGGTTATCCCCAACTTATCCTTGATTTTTATTCTTCTATTTTTCACCCATATTGTTAAAACAACCATAGTTTTATGTTGATCTAGTATGTATCTTCATGGCACAAGTTCTGCCTTACAGATGAATATGGAACCCTAGAAGGTAGTGTTGATTTGGAAATATGATTTTACAATGTTTCAACCCATGTTTAATAAAATATTAGAGAGTAATTTATGGTATAACATCAACATTTTAATTTTCAATCCTAAGACAACGCTAACTTGACCAGAGTTGGGGTATTTCAAGTAGGTACCACATCCAAAATAATGGGAGAAATAAGACAAGCTACTACATGCATTCTTGGAGCTATATTTCCTAGTGGTAACCTAAAACACTCATATATATATCATTCACTGAGCTCATAGAATATTGCTACACCACTCAAGTAGTCTAATCCATGGTGGTGAAGAGATGAAATTTCCATATCTTCCACTTAGCACATTCAGGAATGAAAACAATGTTTTAAATACATTTATATCAGTATGTAATATTTGTTGATTTATTCCTTTTTAGCTTGTGAATTTGAATTGTTTCATGTGTTGTCTTAGTAATGAGGGATTGTTTCAAACTCCCTACAATTCTCATTTTGGAACACAGGATTGAACATCCAAGACCTCAGTAGGATAAGGGATGCGTTTAACCCATCCCTCTATAATGGAATGTAAACCCTTCAACAACATATCATAGGATATGTACAGTTTTCATCTAACATATTTAGTATAGAATTCAGAGGATGTTTCCCTTGTAATAAGGGAGTGAAAAGCAGATACCATATGTTTGAATTCTCCATTATCCATCATTTCATTCAATACAACTTCAGCATGGATTTGTGATGGGTAAACATTTCCTATAATAATTTCCAAAGGACAAATTAAGGTGTTAAAAAAGTTAGGAAAGTTCTAGAATTCACCAATTTTAAACAACACAACATATTAGTAAATTTAGGTCAATTTTCCTTAAAAAATTCAAGTTGAAATTAGAACAAAATCCTCCCCTTTATGTCGAGCAAGCTAGACATTACAGATATTTGCAGGGCTTGGATTTATGATATGCAATGTGGATTAAAAAATGGGGCCTCACTTTGTCTTTCAAGAAACATTTTCCTTAAAAATATATGATAATCACATTTCTTATTAAAGTCGACCTTTGTTGGCTAATGACTGCTAATATGAAGCCGTAGCTCACATTTTGATTAAGGAATAACTTTCATCTAGGTATTTTCATGAATGAATATAATTTTGAAAGGACTGGTGCTCCTACCAGTCCATAATACAAGTATTTAGAACAAAAGGATTGGGATTCCATAGGAGATATGGAGCCAGAATGATATGTTTGGGGTGTATTTCATGTTGAAGATAAAAACTATATAACAAGGCCTACCTCTATTTGAAGTTATTTAAATAGAGATAAATGAGGAAATCATTCTTAATTACAATATGAGAAATTATGTATTTCAAGAACTAAGCAATGTAGTGGATTAGTGAAGGCTACAAGTGCTTGATAAAAATGGGTTTGATCATTTGATAGTCCCTTGCAACTTTTAACAGTAATGATGCATGGCCTTCTTCCCTGATGGAGATCCTTTTAATTTGAACTCTATACTTCCTTCGAAATTCCTTGTTGAAGATGCTAAGGAAATGGTTCTTAGTTGAAAAGCATATATATTTTGAATAGGCATGGTAAGGCCCATCTGTTGGTTTGAATTATAATGTAACCAAAACATATATGTATGATTTAAAATAAATCCATGACAATATTACATTTGTAAATGTGTAAACACGTGGTCAAATCCTAACTGTGCCACAAACCTAAAAACATGACATAAGAGTTATGTAAAGTTGATATGGATGATATTCATTAATTAATATAGGTGGCATCATGTAGAGAGGAGAATTCAATGATAGTTGTGTCCTTTCCAATGTTTAATCTTCTTAATATTCCAAGTAATAATTTTTTGTGTTTTTCTTATTGTTAGATTTTTATCATTTAAGCAATATGATCTAGGATCTTATCTGAGAGAATAACATGCACAACAAAAATCACAAGAGACAAGAGACACAAAGAGCTTTCCTCGGGGAAACCATAAAGGAGAAAACCCCACAACTTCATCAGAGATAGAATGAGCACCAATGGTAGCAGTAAAACCCAAAGACAGAAAAGATGATCTCCACAGCTATTCTCTCTCTCTCACTTGAGAGAGATTATCCTCTCTCACTCATGCGCCCCAATGAGTGAGTGTGTGTGTGATAAATAGAGAGGCTCACTCTCTATTTATATTCTTTTATTCACTTAATTTCCACTCCAACATGTCGGCCTCACTTAACAATTACTTACCAGGGCCAACATATCTAGGAGAGTCTGATAACCCTAGTGCCCCACAACTGTGGGGACTTTTCCCTCCGATCAACAAGGAGGGTTAACCTTAACTCAATTGTGGGGACTATTTCCCCGACTTACATTAACTCAGCTAGGGCCAACTTCTCTAGGAGAGACTAATAATCCTAGGGCCCCACAACTGCGAGGAATTTAACCCTTGATCAATAAGGAAGGTTACCCTCTGTGACTTTACATGGCTTATTTACATTATTGAATATCCCAATAGGAACATCGAGGTATGTCATGACCCAATTACATTATAGATACTTCCCAAAATAAACATCGAGGTACAATACATAAAATATGCAATTGAATACATTATGAAGTTACAAATACATCAACACTCCCTCTTAACTAGGAAGGTTTTCTCTCGACACAATTTATCAGCACAAGTCTTCTTCTTTGTATCATCTAGATCATCATCAAGTCATCTTCATCTTTCGGTCATCTTCATCTTTAGGTCATCTTCATCTTCAAGTCATATTCATTGTTAAGCCATCTTCATCAAGTCTGGATCATCATCACTTGATCTAGACCATCACTGGATCTTCATCAAGTATAGATCATCACTTGGTCTGGATCATCATCAAAGTTGGATCATCACTAGATCATCCTCATCATCATTGCTTCTGTTATCTCAATCAAATGGTGCTATCTCTTCATTCTTCTCGTCATAGGAAGTTATACAGAGCCAACCCTTTTTCATGCTGGTTGTAGGCCTAGCCTCCATGTAGGTCTTCTTCAGCACTTATATTTGACCCTTAGTCAGAACGTACCACCCAACACTTACATCTGACCATGGCAGGAACACATCCAACAACCATGTCAGAAAAGCACGCCCATCTCTCACATATGACCATGGGAGGAACACATCCAACAAACATGTCAGAAAGGCCCAACACTCACATCCAACAATGGGAGGAACACATCCAAGAATCATGACAAAAAGGCTCAGCACTTATATCCTACCATGGGAGGAACACATCCAAGAACCATGTTGGAAAGGATTAGCACTTATATCTGACCATGGGAGGAGCACATCCAAGAACCATGTCAAAAGGGATGAACACTTATATCTCACCATGGGAGGAACACATCCAATAACCATGTCAGAAAGGCTTGGCACTTATATCTAGCCATGTGGGGAAAACATCCCACATCCATGCTAGAAAGGCTCAGCACTTATATATATCCATGTGGGGAATACATCCCGCATCCATGCTAGAAAGGCTCAGCACTTATATCTGACCATGTGGGGAACACATCCCACATCCATGTCAGAAGGGATCTGCACTTACATCTGATCATGTGGGAACACATCCCACAACCACATCAGAATGGCTCTGCACTTATTTTTGATCATGTGGGAACACATCCCATAGTCACATCAGAATGGATATGCACTTTTATCTGATCAAGTGGGAACACATCCCATAGTCACATAAGAATGTCTCTGCACTTACATTTGATCATGTGGGAACACATCCAACAGTCACATCAGAATGGATTTGCACTTACATCTGATCATGTGGGAACACATCCCATAGTCACATCAGAATGGCTCTGCACTTATATCTGATCATGTGGGAACACATCCCATAGTCACATCAAAATGGCTCTGCACTTACATCTAATCATGTGGGAACACATCCCATAGTCACATCAAAATGGCTCTACACTTACATCTGATCATGGAAGGAACCAATCCTACCATGTCAAAAAGGCTCGGGGACTCATCGCCTCCCCTTGTAGGGAACCTCAATGTAGAGAACACCAAGCTTCTCCCTGAAGTAATCAAACTTCACTATGGCCATTTCTAGCATAGAATCACATTAGGGCTGATTACGTCCAAGGATAACCTGCGAGCTTCACCAGGACCGATTATATCTATGGAAAACCTATAGGACTATTTATAGCTAAGCCACCTATGAGCTTCGCCAGGATTTTATGCTTAGACAACTTGTCTCACTAGCTATGCTAGAACTCCCTCTTTCGAGATATCTTGATCTGTATCACATACTAGAGCTTCACTACTCCTCTCTGATCTCATACGAAAGAAACACCCCAAAGTGCTCTTCATATCAATGGATCTGCCCAATCTAAATCCACATAACCTTCCAGGTTAGTCTTCTAATTTGCTTCACACTTGAGCCCATACTCAACTATACCCTTCAGGTACCTCACTGCATGCTTTGCAACCATCAGGTGAACATGTCTCAATGTGTTCACAACAAAGAAAATATTTGGTCTCGTATTCGTCAGGTACATCAAGTAACAAATCATCTGATGATACATCGTGGCATCAAATGTCTCTAATGAAGCATCACTCAATAACTTCATGTTTGATTCCATAGGTGTGGTTATGGACTTGCAGTCCATCATCCAAAACCACTTCAGGATCTCTACTGTATACTTCCCTTGTTTGAGGGAGATTCCATCTGCATTCTTCCACACCTCCATGCCTAGAAAATAATTCATCATATCCAAGTCCTTCATCTCAAACTCAGAAGCAAGTCTCCTTCTTGCAACTTTAATGAGTTCCTCTTTTCTGTTAGGAACAAGTCATCGACATATAATAGGAGCATCATTGGTATTCCACCTTCAACCTTGAAGCAAAGGTTGGAGTCCACTTTCCTCTCACTAAAGCCTAGAGTCATCAGTAAGCTAACCATCCTGTTGTACCATGTCGAACCTCAGGATATTTTGCAGTCACTCCCTCTGAAGCAGATCATCATACTCCCTCTATATTTCATACTCTATGCACTGAAACATCTTGTATTTGAGTGACAAGTAGCTTCCTCTGCTACTAATATTCTATGTATCCATCTAGGGTCACTGGATACCAAGATCCTCTATCTTGAACCTTTTCAAAAGTTCTTCTCGCACCCATCTATGAGCTTGTCATAATCTATAGGCTTCCATCTTCAACCTATAGAAAAGGTTAAGATCTTCATCATTCTATATGATCTTAAAGCTCCTCATGTATGTGCTATCCCATGGCTGTCTTCTGAGTTCATACAAGGCCTTCTTTGATTTGCACACATGATTCTACCTATCATGTGTCTCAACTCCTACTGGCTGCAAATGTCTCTTATTATTCTATGCCTTCTTTTTGTGAGAAGCCTTGTGCTATGAATCTTTCCTTGTATCCAACGATGTTTCCATCTACTGCATGATGGAACTATGAAATTCCCTTCAGGTCTCGATATTGCATCCTAGAAATCATTGTTCTCGAACTGGTATTCCCTTTCTTCTTGGTTACTTCTTCATAGCTAGAAGGTTCTACATCAACGATGTCGCTGCATTCATCATATTATTCTTCATCTTGAAATGTCATCACTTGTTCTTCGGAACAAGTCTCATCCTTGTTTTCTTGTAGGCGATTTTACGTGATATTTCCTAAAATTCAAATTCATTAGTTATATGGTTAGAAACATTTCTGTTGGCTATCATGGGCAGACCCGGGTTTACGGTATTTAACCAACAACACCCCTATCTCACTGGCCCTTTTGGCGACAAACCGCGAAGCGGCCTGAAGTCTCACCCGAAGTGATTCTAATGGGTTGGCCAAGGACTCAAGCGTCTTGGACCAGGTTCTGTGGCGATCTTACTTATGACTCGAATCTCTACTAGCCACGAGGCCTCTTTCTCTGTGCGTCGCGCGACCTTCTACTCGCGTCGCGATGACTCTAGACTTATCGCATCTCTGCGCACCAGGAAACACGTAACTTCCTTCCAACGCTAATTCCTTAACCTACAGTATCGCGCACCGCAGCTCCTCTGCCAGTGCGGTATCGCCTCCCTGCAATATCCTACTCCCGCAGCTCAACGCACTTAGCGTGGTTCGTGTCGACTTGCAAGACTCAACGTGACAGGCTGTTTAACACTGCGACTAGTGACTGTTTCAAACAAGGCATAAATGAACCCACATACGATGCATCAAAGACTTCAACTTATGTTTATCCTTCTATATTGTTGTGAACTGAATAACGCATACATACATTAAACTATAATCAAGGCTCATAGAATAACTGATAAATGCAATAAGTAAACACAGCACATAAATCAATCACATAACACTCAATTTTAACATGGTTCACCTCCAGGATGGAAGTTACGTCCACAGAACTGTGTTTTTATTATAGCTCAGGGGAAGGTAAAACATAGTTCTGCTGCACCGCATATGCAGCTCAAGATATTCTCTCTTAGATCTCTTTTCTTCTCTATATTGTACTCCTACAATATACTCTTCCCTCTCCGTCGATCCCTACGGATCGTTACATGCATGCTTAATAAGCCAGCTACTGGTTACAATAAGATTGCTACCACTAATAACATAACTAGAGCTTGGATTTTTCAACAGTATATGTTACTTCTATTATCTATATCATCCAACAACTGTCTAACTGTCTAACTAACCAACCAACCAACCAACCCACCAACCAACCCTTATACAATACATAATATATCCCTTTATAGGCAGCCTGAAGGTCTTGCCATTACAACACTGTGGGCCTGTCCCAACAGTAACCCAAAACCCTAACTAGTGACAGTCGGCCATATCTGTACTTGAGGTAGCCTCTTTCCATCATACCACAGCTCTCTGCAGTCTTCCATGCTTCCCGGCGCTGATCATGGGTATTGTGCACCGCTTCGCTTTTATGTCCTTCGTCTTCAATGCTTCAGCCTCGTTGCTCCTTTTCCTTTATGAGGGTTGCTGAGCCCTCCTGTATTCACCGCTGCCTTCAATGCAGTGGGTGAGATCTCTCTTCTCGGTCGCTCAGGTACAGTCGTCTTCCTTGACTTCTCTGTCTTCTTCGTCATGGTTTCCGGCTCTGCTCTGTAGCTGGAAACATGCTATGGCGTCGTAGCTCTATCTTATCTTCTCTCCACCAAAACTTATCTATCTGCTAAACTAGCAGCTTCTTCTATAGCTGTGGGACCCTGCTCCAACAGTCCCCTAACACTTACTTGTGGCTCATCCCCGAGCCACTACCGGCGTGCTTCTCCTGCTGTAGCTTCTCCTTGGCTTCCTGCGAAGCCTTATTAAACTTGTCTCGAAGTCCTGCGACTTCGTTCTGCATTGATTCGACACGCTCTTTATAGTTTCTGTAACTTGGTTCATTGGGCTCTCTTATCCTTCATGCCCTTAGTCATGGTCTCACTCTCATCGCTCCTGAAACTTTTTAAGAACCTTCTAGTGTTTGAAAGGTCTTCCACAGATATCCTTTCCTCTTTATCTGGGTTAGAACTTTTATCACATGGAAAATCTGTATCTTCCAGCCTTCTCAAACATTTCATTCAGTCTGGAGCCCTCTATATGAAAGAGATACAAACCATGAATTCCGCTCTGAGAACAAGCCTTTGTCTGCATCTTGAAGTTTTGCTTGCTCGGTTTGTTTTCCCTTTCATTTTTCTTCTCAACAACTCGCTCCAGGTATTCGCGTGACTCTGGTTCTGCATATTTTTATTCTTGAGCTCTGGAACCTCTTGCTCTACTCTTAGCTGATGAGATAGGTCATCTTCCTTCTCCCGTTGCTTTCTTTTTCTCATTTTTACTTTCCTCCTGGCGGGAGATTTCTTCTCATCATTCTTCTGCTCTGCTTTTTTATCTTCAGTGATCAGCTCGGCGTTCTTCTTCTCGTTAGCAGAGACTTTGGTGACAAATTCTACTTTCGGTGCTTGACTCTTCATCCTTAGCGGCTGTCTGACCTGTGATGTACCTAATTTCACAACCCTGGGCGGCGTCGTCATAGCGGAGCTATGGCCACTAGGGTCGAAGCGTCTTGGCATGTCTTCTAAAGGTTCATCCTCGGATAGAACCGTCTTAGCGGAATATCCTGGGCGTGCAATGGCTTCAAACTCTGGGAATCACAACACTCTGTAACAAACTTAGCTCTTCATAGGAAATTCTTAACAACTTACTCTATAGCTCTTGGTTTTTCTGTAGACGTAACCGTCCCAATTGAATACTTTCTGCTTTTATGCCCAATATGATAATCCCGGACGCAACGGTCATCTAAACTGAACCCGTCGATCGTAATAAATGCATGGACAAGACCACACCCATCATCCGATCGAATTTCCCTCGAAGTGTGTGTACAGGCGTCGGTCTCGTCGAAGATTTGCTAACTCTGGAAAAAGTGATTATACTACTGCCGAATCTACGGTAAGATATACCGGTCATTTCCTCATTAACTGCCTGCCAGAGAGTGATTTGACTGGCCCTCTGTCAGTTGCAAAACTGAATACATGGCACAGGGGAACATCACACTTCCGCGATGCGACTCCACATCACC